>JAOEHY010045274.1:0-39363 GCA_025447955.1 Psilopsiagon aurifrons
CAACTTTCTCATCCTATCTTCATACAGGAGGTGCTCCAGTCCCCTGATCATCCTCGTGGCCCTCCTCTGGACTTGTTTCAACAGTTCCATGTCCTTTTTATGTTGAGGACACCAGATACACAGTCAGTTTCCCTAGGGATTTTCCCACGCTCAGACCAAAGGAAGACAAACATAATCTTTGGATTTGTTACACTAGCAGGCTCTGAAAACCTGCAATTTCTATTAGCTTCAATAAGAAATAAGCCCGTTTTACAGCTCAGGATTTCAGATCCTTATTGCTTTAAAAAGATTCTTATCGGTGGAATCCTAAACGCATACAGGGGGAATGTAATCCTACAAAATCTGACCATTCTCAGCTCAGATGCAATTTGCAATATGAAAACGTCATGAACAGAAAGGTAGTTGTTAAAAAGAAAACCAAGCCAGTAATCTGAGAATGCTGTGTTAAAATTCATCACCTACACTGGTTTCCTTTTTGTGATTCTTTAAGCATGCAGTTCTTCTCTGCTCTTTCTATTTACTGTGTCTCACTTCATTCATTGTTTATCAAGAGCTTACAGTTCAGATCCCTTTTGGTGAAATTTTTGCAACCCTGTGCTGCTGTTTATCTTAGCTATGCTCTTTGCATGCACAAATTTTTAAGTATCTTGTTCTCCTAATACACAAATTTTGCTTACATAAAAATTTCCTTGGACTCTCAATAGCTTATTTCTATGAAGAAATATTCACTTTATTATTAATTAAGCAAGAGCACACTAGCAGCTGCTTGAAACAAGTGGAAAACGCACACTGGACCTTTCTGAATAGAATGTCCTTCCTTCTGAGAAACAGAAATTCCAGAAGAAAACAAAGGGCAGCTTCCCTGAAAGAAGCAATTTTGCATGGAAACATTTGCTTTGCTGTGAGACAGTACCACAGTTTTCATAGGCCACAAATTATTGCATTCCGCCTTAACTTCTTCCTGTACAGGGTGAAAATGGTTTAATAAGGAGAGCAGTGGGACCTGTGTCCTGGCTTTGGTATCATCCTGTTTAAGTCTCCTTGCCTCTGCTTCTTACCTACTCTTTTGACTTTATCTTGCCATGGTATCCAAGTGCCCTGAGCATTACAGAACCAGCAGCGTGTCTTCATTTTGAAGGAAAACAGTCTGCAGGGTCTTGAGGTTTTAAGCTTAGTTAATTTACCATTTTATGACAACAAAAAAAGTGTAGAATGTATATGTATAAAATATATTTGTGGATGTCCAATCACCCTTTACTTTCTTTTTGTTCTATCCTAAAACTAGATCTTCACACGCTATTTCAATTGGCCTTGAAAGCGCAGAGGTTTTCGTACGTGCTTATTTTTTAGCACTGTCAGTAGCTTTTGTGTTGCTGAAGTGACTCACTGTCTGCAGTTTTATAAATACATATCAGTTTGCAGGACCAGGGCCTAAACTTTGAATAATACATGGTTTGCTTCTTTAATGCTTCCATTTTTCCAAATTGTTCTTTAATTCTTCTGGTTTTCAGCTCTCATCGGTATCATCAAACAACTAGTGTGGGACTGATTAGTACTGAAGAAGCAGCATTAAAGTCCAGCTTTATGTTCTGCATCAAATTTATTCCAAGAAGTGTCTTACAAAACTGTGTTTAACATTTCATCAGATCAATTTTTCTCATTTTAGAGTTCAAAGGTTTTATACCCCACAACCCCCCCCACACCTGCCCAAGTACTCATAAGAGGAAATATTACTCCTACAGAGCAGCTAATAGGCATGGACAGCGTCAATAGCATACGTCTTGGCACTTCTGGGGAATTTAACAGGGCCAATGTGTGTGTAGAAACATACTTTGCACTAAAATTCCCTCTCCAGTGTCAAGTGGATATTAGACACTGCATTCATGTATCCTGTTATTTTCTGTAGGGTGTTTGTGGGCTGTTTAACAGTCATATATTTCATACTGGAAATGACTGCACTTCAGGTATGCTTGGAATGAGTCTGTCTGCATGCTGTGCCTTGCTATTTTCCGGGAATAAAGATGATGTAGATGTCATAGGGCAATGCATTTGAAGAGAGGTTTAAATACAGTCTAACAAATTCTATCTCAAATGGATTTACAAGATTAAAAGCTAGTTAGACAGATAAGATCATAAGCTAAGATACAATCATAGGCTAACATAGGAAGAAAGGAGGTGAAAGGGAAAAGATAATTGAGATGAGGCATGAACAGATGAGCTAGAGTTACAGAAAAGCAGCACTGAGTAGCTGAAGCTCCAAATAAGAGACAAATCCTTGCTGCTTTCACTGCTGAGATTATTTGATAATGGCAGTCAGTGCATTAGAGCAGAGAGATCCAGAGTCTTTTTATTGGCAGTGTGTGCAGTAAAAGGAAAGCAGACAAATGTAACCATCAAAGTTCGCGGGTGGAATCATGAACATAGTAAGAGTATCATCACTTAAAAAAGAATAAATATGTAAAACTCTAGGCAGGGATCAGAAAAATAATAGGATCTCCAGAACCTGGACTGGACAGCAAGAGAGGAGAACACAAGGCTGTGACACGCAGGAATTTAGAATGAAGATTTGAAAGGGAGGGTGGGAATATTGGAAGCTCTTTGAAAGGAAAGGAGGTGGGAAATCAAAATCAGAGAAACTGGAAAGGAACTTGAAGAATATTAGAGGAAAGAGATGCATAGCAGATGCTCAGAGAAGATGAACAGCACTTAGGAAGCAGTTCTGCATATATAATGCTACACTTCTGTATATATGTTTGCAACATGAGTACAAAACACTACATTTCTAGTGCAATAAGAGGCCAGTCCAGCAGGCAAGCAGATAACCACAATGCAGAGAACAAGAGAGGGAGACTTTCCAGGTAGAAAGAAGTCTGTAGAGAAAGTAATTACTGTAGTATGATAGTGGCAGGAAAAGTCATAGCTAAAGGGCCTTTTTTGATGCAGTAAGTTGCTACTTATCAGAGGAGAATATGGGTAACAGATCTGGAGATACTGAGACATTTGGATGTGACAGAACTTAATCAAAAGAAGAGTAGAGGCTCTGATATGAATAAAAGGGATCTTGGAAATAAGCATCCTAAAAAAAAGTACTGTTCATGTCTCACGCTCCAAAAAAGAGGTAAATGAATACTGGAACATACAGGAAAGGAAACCAGGTAATGAGGAAATGGGTCAAGAAACACATAGCTATTAAACCCTGAGTGTATTAAAACCTGAGCATATGAATGTTCCTCTAAACATAAGTCAGGACGAATATTTTTACACAAAAATTACTCTGTTTTGAAAGAAAATCTCATCTGTAATTGCACAAGTTGCTCCAAACAGGAGTACAGGCTAGGAGGAAGCTGTGCCAGACAGCTTGTTACGGGATAGCTTGTTACTTTTCTGTGTCAGAGAAGTCAGTCATGATTCTGCTTTTCTCAGTATCTGCTCTATCAGTCCAGTCTTCTGAGTTTTAAAACGTATTTATTGCTTTCAAACCTCATAAAAATAATATATTCTTTTATTTACTGATAATATTTTTGTCTGGGTACTAGGTAGCCCCATACCTTACAAATGGTTTGTGCTTTAGAGTAGCAGGAGTCACCATCTTGGAAGCTTATTCTTTTTACTGTATCCTATCTGGAGTCTGACTGAAAACACATTTGCTCCTGCTACAGGTTTGTGAATCCTATTCATAGAAATAGAAACCTGGGGATTTTTTTTCTCTGAGATACTTTATGCTTATATTCCACACCACTGACCAAGTGACCCCTAGCCATGCTTCTGCGTTACGATCATTTCGGCTGGGGTTTAATGAGTTACTACAGTGAGACTGCTATAATCTTCCGTATCACCACCAGAAAGTTACTGAAGGTAGTATGTCCAAAGACATGATGACAGCTTTTCCACACCAACATGCCTCCATTTAAGGAGTCAAGTTCATACAAATAATTTATATGTCTAGGGGGATATTGCTGCTTACTTTCAAGTACGAACTTTAACCTGTGCTATCTTACAGAGAAAAAATTAATAGGAAGAGCAACCCAGGAGTGCTGGGCAGATATATCCTGCTACCAAAATGTTAATTCAGGGAGTGAAGATATTCCACCAAAGAAATGGTGGTTACGCTGACCCTTCAAGAAAGTAACCACACAGGCATGCACATCAAGAGGAAAATATCAAGCTGAACAGTCTGGTTTCTCACTATGCACAATGCATCATATTCATTGCAGTCTCATACAGTATTGATCTGCCACCCTCCTCCCGTCTCCTCAGCCTTGTCTTCTTTCCCAATGTGGGGCAAAACTCCATGGGTGATTCCTTTATTGCACTTCCCTCTTCCCCTAATTTGGTTCCTTCACTCCACACTGTGGTTTTCCATTTTTTTGACTGTATTGCCACCTCTCTTCCCCGAAGTGCCAAAGCTCTTGGAGCTGCCATTTTCTCCTCCCTTCACATAACAGAAGACTTGATTTAAACTTTGTAGAAAACCCAGTCATCAGGTTGCTTATTTGAAGGCTCATCTCCACAAACACAAAGGAGCACAGAAGAACAATGCCAAGCAGGGGAACACCAATAATTTGACAAGAGAAGGGGAGCTTTCTGCCCTAGCTCCTCCCAGGAGGACTGATTAATCACAATGTCCAGGTGTGAAACCCATCAATATGAGTCAACAGGAGCAGCTCCTCAGATTATTTTACAGATTGAGGGGGTGGCAGTTACTGCATAAAGGGGTATGGGACTCATTATGGGATACAGGGGAAGAGCATTTGGGGACTGCATAACATTTGTTATAGGAAGTTTAGGGAAGAAACCAAAGGTAGGGAAAAGGATAGATCAAGGTAGTCTGGCCCACAGGACAGTTGCCTGGAGCAATGCTGATCCACATACAAAGCCTACAGATGAAATGTAATTCTGATACCAAGCATAAAGGAAGTTTTATGTTCTCCCTGATATTTGTTGTTTCATGTATTTACTGAAGAACATTGGAGGACAAAAATGAAATGTGCAATATCTTGTATGCGCTTTCTGGTCATCTTTGTCAGCAGGTTTAATAAGGTAATTTGAAGACTTAACATGCAAACTGAAATTGTGTCATAGTTTCTAATGAAAATGTTTTAGCCACATCTCCATTTCATTTCCCTCCTTCCAGCTTCAGTAAAATTCTTTCACTCCAAATCTACCTATTTAAAATTTAGAAGCCTTGCTGGCCAGGATTCTTCACCATTCCAAATTCCCACATTGTGAGCTGAACCAGAAAATAAAATAAAGACTTCTTTCAAAGGGAAGGTCACTGTTCAAGAGCTCTGAGTTGTGGTGTGATATCGTTTGAAGTTGCCTACTGAACTCACACGTTCCCTGTGCTTCAGACACAGGGGTTATGTAGGATTTAAAAACAAAAACAAAACAGCAAAAAAAAAAGCCAAAAAACCCTTCACTGTTCAGAAGCTTTTTCTGGCTTTGATGACAACTCCTCTGAAATTGCTTATTTTTCAGATCAGTGGAGAGTGATACAGAAGGTCTTGGATCATTACAGAACATGAAGATACTTACACATCTGAGCATATTGCAAGTGACAGGAGAGCACAGAGTGAGCCCCCAACAACACTGTCTGCAGTCAGAGTTAAGAAAATACCTTTAAGTAAGGAAAATTCCAGTGAATGATATTTTCAGACTTTTTTATTGACCCAACAATGATGTAAGTTTAAAGCAGTCAGCAACATGTTACATCAGCGCTGGTGCTTGCTGCAGAAACCCTGAGAAAAGGAACCACATTGGTGATCAGGTCAACAATTCAGTCTGCATACAGATTTATATGGCACCTATCTTAACAGCAGTACTTTCCCAATCCCTCCATTCAGAAGGAGGCTTCTGTAGGTTCAGGAGTTTGCAGTTAAGAAAAAGACAGGAAGGATAAAGAAGTGACATTGCAGCTCTAGCACAGCACACATTAAAGAGCAAAATGGCCATTCTGGAGCCAGCTCAGAGGTAGAGTTCCCACGGGCATGCTGCTGGCATACTTTGCAGGTCAGCCAAGAAGCAGCAAATTTATCTGCTAAGGGTACACAGTAATGAGCACAAAACAAACCTCAGTGTCTGTTTCTTTAAAAACCCTGGCTCCCACCTTCACAGGCTCACACGTGAATAATTTTGTCTTCTTTTTTTAGAGAGAGTCTCTGAAAGTTACCACCAGGAAGTTTGAAATTTTAGCCCCCAGAGAGATAAGAAAACTTTCCTCTTTCCCTTAAAGGCAATGTTTATAAATATATTCCCTTCATTTTTATGACATTTGGGACGTGATTTCTGACTGCAACATTCACATGTCACTGAAGTTTCCATGCTAAGCAGTTGTGCACAGTCCCTGCCCAAAATGCTTTTCTTGTGGGAGAAGGTGAACTGGAAGTCAGTGATCCTGAGATACCAATTAGCAGATGAGCTGTATCTATTGTCAACTGTCACTAATACTGACACACTTCACACCCAAGCAACTGAAGGCAAGTTGCTACTTCTGCTACTACAGACTGCAAGTCCATGTATAACACCTTCCCAAATGTTTAAGCAGAAGTTTGCTCTTACATTCTTGTAATGTCAAGCTGAAAAACTCACAGCATGGAAC
Source organism: Psilopsiagon aurifrons (assembly GCA_025447955.1). Classification (NCBI taxonomy): domain Eukaryota; kingdom Metazoa; phylum Chordata; class Aves; order Psittaciformes; family Psittacidae; genus Psilopsiagon; species Psilopsiagon aurifrons. The sequence goes on from JAOEHY010045274.1 coordinate 6,599, forward strand.
ATCTAAAATAAAGCCATCCATAGCACAGATGCATTGTTTCTCCTCCAGTGTTTCCTTTAGAGCAGAGCACAGAGCACACAATCTGCAAAAGGGACATGTAGGTGACACATGTGTGGTTCCATTATTTGTGCAAGCATCCTGAAAGCTCCAGCGTTTGCCAGGCAGCTGTGAGCTGGGGGGGAAAAAAGGACCACCTAAAAGAATGATATTATATGATATGAAAGGACCACCTAAGAGAATGATATTAAATGATATTAAATATAACCATTTAATAGAAATTATTAGATAATTAAAAACCTGGAGAGTTACACATAGCTAAGGTACAAATCCTGAGAGCCAATGGAGCTATTCCTGAAAGAAGTATGAACATAGTTTGGTGCTATAAAAGATTTCCACTGACTGTTATGGTCATCTGGTCTGACCTCAAGGTGTAATCTTAAATTCTGGTTTCTTTTCACAGTATCCTCTCATTTGATTCCTTTACTAATAATTTTGTTTCTACTTTAGAAGTTCAGCTAGCAGTTGCAGAATGGGTCATTTTCACACCATCACTGTTTCTACTTCTTCAAATTTCAAAAAGAAATTTCTAGTGAAGTCTAGAGCACCCTGCAGCTTTTGGGTTTTCTTTTCCAGGAAAAAGAGGGCTCTTGACCCACTCAATCCACCTTCACAAAGGGGAGGGAGATTTGGTTTTATTTTCTTTATACCTATAATCTCCCTCTCCTCAAATTACTTTCTGGGAAGATGACCAACAGAGAAGAAAGAACTGTGGCACCTTGTGATTGATTACATCTTTTCTCCCAGGTTGCTCCCCTCATCTATTTCATATGACATTTGCAAAAGCTAACATGATGTTAAATTCATCAGTTTCTAGAGGAAGAAATTGTCTAGCAATGAGAGATCAATTTGTTTCATCAAATATAATTGTATTTCTTCTCAGGCTATCTTGGGAAATGCAGTGAATACTTTAAAACACTTTTCAAAATATTTCTCAGACATATTTCTTATGTTATATCACATAACAATTACTTCATCCTGCTTAGTTATCAGCTGGTACTGTTTCTCAGCTTTTATAAGTCTGGGCTTTTTTTCCAAAACCTTCCTTTAACTGACTCCACAGACACCTCTACAGCACACACACATTCCCATTTACCACACAGAGCCATGGAAAAGATGATCAAAACAACAATTTGTATTTACTTGGTTTAGGTCTGTGTTGCACCCTTAACAAAAGAGTATAGTTCTGAGCTGCTCCTGAGGCACAACAGGAGGGAGCTGCACTTCAAGCTGGTGGTTATTTACTGTAAACATAAGTGTAAGCTAGCAGCAAATAACTACTCTGATGCAAAAGTCCAATAAGGATCAATTGTGCTGGCTCATACGCTTTTCCCAGATAGTGCCTTGCACCCCCACAGGAAAAGAGAGAGCAAGTACACACTGGTTTTACTTCAGTGCCCTGGATAAGTGTGAAAGAGAGAATGTACCAGTAAGCCCCAGCCTTGCCAAACAGCATTCCTCCATGCCCACCTCCTGAAGAATACTTGAGGATTCAATGAGTCAGCCACAGGCAGTATCAGCACCGAGGCCGGGCAGACCTGCTTAACAGCCCCATCTCCCTCCAAGTACACAATCTCAGGACCACTTCAGAGAGAGGCGTGTCGCTGTTGGCAGTGAGATATCATCTCTAGTCTTGCAGTGGTCTGTGAGCCAGACAGAGCAACAAAACACTAATGTGAGCACCAAGTGTGTGTTTGAATGCCCTTCAATGCATAGACAGACATCAGGTTTTTGTCTGTAAAATCCTACCCCAGTTGCCATAAAACCAGTACGTACATTTTTTAAAAGGTCAACAGTTGAGCTACTCAGGGAATATAGCCTTGTGTCTCAGTGAAAGCCACATTAAAGTACAGTGTAGGAATGGTCACTGAGCCTAGTGCAGAGCTCCTTTAACTCAACAGGAAAGGTCCTTATTAATTTCATTCTCCTTATTGCTAGCACTGAGACAAGCTGTTCATTAACACAGGAATCTGCTAATATTTAGTTCCTATTGAGCAGTTTACAAAATGGGCTCTGTCATGTTGAAGCATGCTATTTCAGCCCAGTGTATGAAAGGAATATTCACTCTTAAAGATGTGAGTTGGCAAACACCCGTCAGGGCCATATTCAGCAGCAGGATGTACCAGCAAAAAGCAAGCTGGCTAATATCAAGGGCTTGGGAGGCAGACACATTTTACCTGCTTTCCATTGCAAAGTGCTGTCTAATTAACATTTCAGTCCACCCTGAAAGAATGAACAGAGGGCTGTACACAGTTCCCTCATTAGCCAGAGCCTCCCATGTGGGCAGGAAAAATGTCTGCAGATTCAAGATAGATCAGTCCAGACAGGAAGGTATGTTAGCCGGCAGATCAAAAATTCCTTTCTTCAGCTAAAACCTTGGAAAACTTACAGCCATAAGAGAATTCTGAAGAACAGAGGAAGTCCAAAGACGAGACTTTCAAAAACGGGCACCTACTCCCAGCCTCTATAATCTACCTTACAAATAGCTTCACCTGTTTTTCCTGCCAAACTTTATTACTTTCCCTCTTCCTGCTATAACTGTTTTTACTTGTCATTTTACCCACTTTTGGGGAGTCTGCTCACTTGTGCCCTCTATTTCTGTACTGATGACGCGGAATGCTCTCCTGGAGTTTTCTCCTTTTCATTGGCAAGCATCTTTTTTTCCACTAGGTAGCTTCCTCGCAGTTTTCCTGCAGTCAGTCACGCCTGCAGCTCTGCTCAAGACCAGGAACACAGATGCAGATTTGTTACCGGCGGCTGCCAGCACCCGCTTTTGAATGAATGAAGGATATACAGAACAAGCCCCCAGTGACTGGATCTCACAGATCCAGCCACAGCTTCCCAGGATGATGAACTATCTGGCTGATAACAGAAGATAGAGGAATAAACACAGCTCTGAGGAGCCTCTCACAGCAGCTGGGCTTCAATGGCCTCTTGTAGAAAGTACAGACAACAGCCACAATCAAGTAGAGTACCTGTAGCCACTCTGCTGGGCATCAGAGCACCAGTATTCAAAGGACAATAAAAGGAGGATAGGTAAGTATATTAAAATAAAACTTTTTTTGTTTGTGGGGTCAGGCAGCTCACAAAAAACACTGTATCACTCACTCTGCAGTTCTAGCCCAGCATCCTAAGCTTAAAGCACCTGAGCACTAAAAACCATGAGGCTGGCAGGTACTTGCCATCCACAAAGACAGGGCAGTCAGACGTCACTGATGCCGAGCATCTGAACAGCCACAATCACCCATGCTGCAGCTGCTGCTGGACAAGCATGGGCCAGCATGTAAAACATATTCATAACAGTCTTTAGCCACGTTAATGCAGTAGCTCACACCCATGCAGCAGCAGCCTAACCTCAACAAGTCTTGAAGTGCAGTTACCAGATGTTACCCAAGATGATCAGTGATGCTAAAACACAGGACCTTGTCCTGATGTCCTCCTTCAAGATGCCATTCTGTCCAAGATTTTAGGAACTGGACACAAAACTTTGTCACACTCTCAGTCTGTGACACCACAGTGCAGAATCAGCTCCAGGCTGATCCCCCATATAACTTTGTGTCTCACTCACTTCTAATAGAAAGTGGTTAAAATGAACATGCTGCTATTTCATTTCCAGTAGGTACAAGCTCAGTATTTGCTTTTCTTTACACAAGGAAAAAAAAAAAAATTAACTACCCTTTACTCTGTTCTTTTCCTGGATCTATGCCCAGAAATCAGAAATGGAAATACACACCAGTTCCAATGATTTACAGGAAAAATATAAACCCACATTTTCCCTCTGCACAGCTTCCTGTGTCTCCACCACATTCAGCTATCAAAACTTTCAGCTGCAGGCTGTGGTAAATTCATTCTCCAGGACTGCTTCCCTATGTTCTCAGAAAGCAGAATACAACACAGCAAGGAGCACACTCCTGGACTAACTCCAAAGCTGGAGACATCAAGGGAAAGATTCTCCCTGACTTCAGAGAGATTAGGCAAAGCTCTAGAAGATGTATATAGAAATAAATGTCAGTAGAAAATAAATAAATAAATAAAGCCAGTCTCAGTAATACTGAAGGAAAACAAAGCCTCACAAAAGCATTATGCAGCGTGATGAATATTGTTAGCTTAATTGGAGACTGAAGAGCCAGGTGCAGGGGAACCCCCAGGTCACAATATACTCTATATAGAGTGAAAGTCACAAAACACACCGGCCAAATCCACATAAGTTGCTTTTTCAGTAGTTGCACTACATGTCAACCTGAATATCTGTGAGAAGCACATGCAAAAACACTGGAAAACTAACTGTTAACCATTGGTATCCATACTGTGCTGGGATGAAAGGCCAGCAAAGGGATGGGGCGCTACAGAACCTGGTCATTTCTGCACTTCGTACAGTGGCTACCAGAGCTGCTGCAGCTCTTTGGTCTGGGGGCCAGGCTATGGTCCTGCTCAAAGGACCATATGGCCCTGGACTGCTCCATCACAGAAGAGTGGCTGTACTTGATCATACTAGGCCATAAGCTGCATTCAGCAGGTGCTATAATTGGAGAAGGTCAAGTAGCATATAAGCAGAGCATCCTTAATACTGTCCCAGCCTCCAGTTTTTTAGCTCAGGGATGTGACTGCTGTGGTTTCTGTATAGTTAGGAACCCCCAACTTTCTCTTTCCTAACTTACCCAGTTTCCCTCAAACTAATATAAATGTGTTCGTAACTCAATTTAACAGAAATTTCCAAGTGTCCACTACCCTTTGCATAAGGAATCAATTGTTTTTTTTCTTTCAGGTTTCTTCCCACTCATTTCCATTGAATGCCAACCAGTTACTGAATTGGAACACACAGTGTACATTCAACAAAGTGAATATTCAACCCTCTACATGCTGCTTCTGCCACACTTACATCACAGGCTCCTCAGCGGTCTCTTTCCAAACTGGAGTCCCAGCTCACTTTGCCATAGCATCCTACAGAAGATTTTTGTGCCTTTGATCATCCTTGCTGTCCTCCAAACCTTTCTAGCTCTACTACCTCATTTTTTAAATACAGAGATCATATCTCTACACATTATTCAAGATGCAGACAACATATCCATATGTAACGTCATGTTTTATTCTGAATTCCTCTCCTTATAGGCCCCAACATTCGATTTGCCTTTTTGACCACTAGTGAGTAAATTGACCTTTTCACAGAATTATCTAATAATAATAGATAGATAATTCTCACTCCACTTCCTGGTATGAGCTCAAATCACTACTCACCTTTTATGAGAACAGGATTGTTTATTCTCCACATAGATCACTTTATCACTATCTACACTGAGTTTCATCTGACATTTTATTATCCAGTCACTCAGTCTTATGAGGTCCTTCTGCAGTTCTCCAGCCAGCCTTCACCCTTGCCACCCCTACTAAAATAGCTTAGTATCATCAGCAACTTCTCTCCAATCCATTTGTGAAACTGTAAGAACTGAACATTGACCATTTTATACAACTTTTAGCCAAATTATCTATACATACCAGAACTGTTACAGTGTCATAGCTGCTTTGCTTCCCTCAAATCTTCTAATGAGGAAGCTACTTTTTACACAGGCTTCTGACAAAGTAGACTATACCACACTGATCAACTTTATCTACAAGCTTGAGTCCCACAGAGAACAGTAATACACCTGCAAGGCAGACCTGCATTCTAACTTACCCAAGTAAATGATACTTATCCAGACATCCTCTAATTCTACTTTTTATAACCATTTCTTCATTGTAGCAAGTACTTTTACCAGACTTACAGGCCTAGGATTTCCTAAACCACCTTGGATACCTCTTGAAGTTGGCCATCATATTTATCACTTCCCACTTCTAAAGTACAAAGGCCAGAGGTCACACAGCACTGTGTTCCAGCTTGGGTTCCTCTGAAGCTTTTGAATGAGCACAGTCTAGTCTTGGTGATTTGTTGCTGTTCATTTTGGCATCTTTTTACATAACAATCTACAATCACTTCAGTTTCTGAAAGACTTTCTCAGGAGTACTCCACAGGAAAGATTCTGGCATGGGAAGTCTCCCCAGGTTATCCCAGAGAACAACAATGCAAAGAATTAATGATTATTTCATTGGCCTTAACAAGTTTAAGTACTCCTATTTCCATCATCTATTACTCCTACACGTATTCTGTCAGGCTTCATGCTCCTCATGCATTTGAAGAAACACGTGTTCATTATTATAAAAGTTTGGATCCCTCTTGGTAGTTGACAAAACCGAAAATTTAAGTACCCTAACCCTAACTCTTCACCCTGTCAACGAAAGGGAAACCAAAGCCTCCCATTACAGTTCTTTTTCTTCTCTCTCACAGGCTTTCTGTTTTTCCAAATGCACTGTGCTGGCTGCCACATCCTCTACTAGAGTTTACACCCCACATGAAATTCCTCTTCCTTAGAGGCATTAGCAGCCACAGCACATTTCTCCTAAGAAGCTGACTAGTGCCCAGGAGCATTTATTGTGTTACTAATGCATGTCATGATCAACAATGTAATGATGGACATCTATTCCACATTGTAAACAGAAATAAAGGTAATGGGACTTCATGGTAACAGTGGAGAGGCTGTTAACGAAAATGAAGGCTTTTGAGTAGAAGACATAACTATAATACCAGACAAAGTAGATAAAATGAGTAAAGAGGGTAGGGGAAAAGAGTAAAACTGGGTGAAACTAATGCAGGACTATATTTGTCCTATTACTCTAGCGCCTCATGGGCTCAGTGGGCTCACTGTTCCAGTCAATGGAAGGACAATAATAACATTAGGCAGAAAAATCCAGGAATTCACATGAATACTTCCCAATAAAGGTCAGAGAAAAAAACATTCCGTACAGTCTGTTTTGTTGTACAGAACAACATCAAAACAAACACAGAGGCTTGTTGATAGGAAAAAGCCCACAACGACACACACCAAGACCTGATGCCACAGGACCAGCAAGCTTGAGTTATAGCTCAGCAGGGTGGCTCCCCTTCTCTGTTAAGACATTCTCAGGGGTTTTTTGCTGAACAAGGGCTTTAGTGTGGACTCTGTTAGGAATATTACCTCGTCGTGAAAAATACACTTGCCAGGGATACTTAAAGAAGATACTGCAAGGCTGCTCTATGCACTGTGTAATCTGCACCTCATGTCTGTGTGGCGCCATGCTGTTTGAACCTGCTGCCTGTTTTGCCATGACAGTGGTAGTGCAGCTTCACCATTTGATTGGAACAAAATCTAGCTTCAAGTAAGCGGGAGGGGGATTATCTCTCAGATTTTTACTTTTAGCAACACCACTAAAAAGTACCAAGTTATTATATTGAATTATACAATGAAACAAACTTTAACTTTCTTTTTTCTGGTGCGCTGAGAGGTGCTGCATAACAGTACTTCCCTTTGAACTTTGAAAGCAAGGATTACTTTCAAGCAGGCGGTCTGCATTTAGGAATGGACATAGCAGAGAGACCTCTAGTTCAACCATGCTGTAACCCATCAGCACCAAATTCTGCAGGGTAATTGTTGAATTGTTGAAAAGTCGTAGAAGCCTCGCAGCAGGCAAATATGGGATAATGAACACCTCATGCTTCTAATGTCTTAAAAGCAAATTATGCCAACCAGTTCTTTATGATGTGTTTCATAATTCTCTTTGGTTAGAGAGGTACACTTTTCATCAACAGAAACCAATTCAGTAAGGTTGTAACATGCATTCAGTAAGGTGTACATAAATTCCCTTACTCCATAAAGATTTTTTAAAAGTAGATCTTTTAAAACTATTTCTTAGTGTGTCACTCACTGAACGACAGTTCCTCAATAGTCTCTTGCACAAGAATTGCAGAAAAAAAAGAATTTACTTTTATGTAAGTTCCTACTGATGACAAGTTTGGGTGTATTTGCTTTGGTTTACTGCTTTTTGAGCCCTGCTGAACAATTCACTCTCCATGTATCCATAAAGTATAACATCCCTAACAGCCATGCTACATTAACTTCAGATTGCCTTATGCTGAGGGAAAAACTGAAGGAAGGAAAACTATCTCAGCAGGTAATCTTTAAATAATATTATCTGGATGCCCCATGATTTTGATAATGTAAAACTTCCTCTGGAAGAGGAGAGAACTTGTAGACAAAAAATACCTGACTGCAAAGTGACCAAGAATAAGGCATGCTGAATTTTCCTATGAACTTCACCAGAATCCATGGCAGCTTTTCCAGCTCAGTCTGAAGCAGCCTTCATTTTATTCCATCAACATGCTTACTAGAATGGCCATGAATAAAAGGCTGTGATATTACCATATAAAATGTCTGTCCCCAGGCCACAGCAAATGCACTCTTTCAGAATATGTTTCTTTTATTACCTGAAAGAATTGCTAGCACAACTCAACAGGTCTTGAGTTATGCCAGCTTGGCTGACAGGGCTTAAGTCACTTTACTGCAGAAAATGCAGTAAAAATAAAAACATACCCTCCAACAATTACAATGCCAAATTCAAGGCCATTTTACAACATTTTCCTTTATCTCATTCAGACTGTGCTCTCCAACTTTGCTTATAAATAAAATTAGATGGGACTTAAGACATCAAAGAGGACCTTGTTGCTGGACAGATGCAGACTAATTGTCAATGCCCGGACCTCCAAGGGGGTCTGCAGTCAGTGTGATACCTAAAGAGCTATTACAGTTAATTGGCTAGTTCTAATTGCACCTTCTTTCCCCAGACCCCACACTAAAAAAATGCCCTGTGAAGACATAATGTGCTGCTTGGTCATTCACAGAAGACTCAGCCACTCAGAGAAACTTACAGAGTGCTTACAGTAGGAACTACAGCATAAAACTGTAACACAATCTGTTACAACTAAAAGACAGCAAATACAGTGAAGGAAGCACATCACAGACAAGCTGACTTAGCTTCTTCCTCTAAACTTTTGCCTTCACAGGTTTTTTAATGGAATCTACCTCCAAACAGATGATCGATTTCTTATCATTTCTTTGCTCCTGTGGAATATTAATTTCCAGAAACACTGCATCAAGAGAGTAACCTATTCATAAGAATATCTGAAATGTCAACATGCCTAGTTATGTCTCTTCCTACTGAAGTCAATCACAAACCAGAGTATGAATTAACCAGTAACGACGCAGCAAGTGAAAAACACCATCCTTCCCATCACACTAGTTGTCACTCTAAGTCGCTTGAATCTTTCCCTGGATCATAAGGTACCAATTAGTGGCAGAAAGAGGATTTCACAGGATGAATCACAAGGTCCATCTTGAGAAGGACTCCTTTGCTCCACCAGGAGTAAAGGAGATGCAGACAGATGAACGATTACAAGAGCAGAACCAAGACTGCAGATGTATCTCTAATGTAATAGGGCCACATCTCATACAATCTGCAGCCTGATCAGAGTACCAGCCTCTCTGCAGGCTGCAAAGCAAACTTATTTCTGTTATGACTTTTTCTTACGCAACTTTATTTTAAAAGAACAGGAACATAGACCACATTTCTAACATCTGTATCAGTTCTACAATAACTTTCAGAAACCGGAGAGCAGAATGATGACAAACACTAGGTATTCATTAACTTGGAGGTAGGAACAAGATTTAGCCTTCAAAATGAAAATTCTCAGGTTACTGGTGATATACTAAAGTACTTTGAACAGATTTTGGGTGCTGTAGGTATTTCCTATGGCAACAAAGCAAGATAAGCAGCTAGTGATCCAGCAACTATCAAAACTGAAAACATCTAGAAACAAAGAATTTTCCTTTCACCAAGTATACCTTTTCACCTTTAGGGCATGCATACAAGCTAGTCAAATTAGTTAGTAGCGCTAGAAGGGAGGTTATGAGATTAAAATTGACTAGCTTCCTCAGTTTCAACAAAAAATACCCAGGGTGGGGTAGCAAGATTTGGAGCTTGCCTCTATCTGTTGCTGAAGCTAAAATACCACAGAACACAACTTTCCCTGAAATTATTTTAGCATTCAGACTGTGCTATAAGTCGTGATGTTTCAATACACAGTAACTGGATCTTTCTGCAGACCTGCTTAGGCAAAGAGCCGAGCACATCTATCTCAAACACCTCCTTATATATTTCTTTTCAGCAGGAAAAAAGCCATATTTCCCGACAACCATAATTTTGCACTTTGAGCTAAAACCTGTTGTAAACAGCTCAAACCCAGAGGCAGCAACTAATACCAAATTAGGAATCTGGTAGCTAAGCTCTTGCCAGAAGCCCATCCATCTTCCACAATAAAGAGACACTTCCTACCAATTTCTTAGTGGGTGGCTGTGAGACAGTATAGAACAGTGCCAAAAAATACTAATCTTTTTCCTCAGGCTTATTTCTGCCATGGCTTCAAAGGCAGAAAGAAATCATTCTGTAGGACTCTTCACTAGAAGAAAGCTGACATATATCACATTGAAAATACTACAGGACTTTCCCCTCTGTCGACAACAAAAATAAGAAGAATTCCATGGAATTCTGTAAAACTAATATAGGACTTTTTTTTCTCCCCATGGCAATTTTAAATCAGTAAACTTCCTTTAAGGAAAGTAACAGGTGAGCTGTGGACATACTCATTTGAAGTTTAACCATAAAAGGCTCCCTGTATTGCATGGGAAGTCCAGGTTCAAAACTCAGGGCTAAGGATCCTACTAAGCGTCTGAGCACCTAAAAGTGACGAAGAGCCATTCAGTGAAGTCCCTGTGAGTTTCAGCACTGTTTGCTCCATAAGAATCATCAATTCCTACAGTGATACTGCACCAGGAAAATACCAGGACTCTGACAAAACCCTGATACTACCCTAAAATGACAAAGCCCATGGTCCTTTGCCAGCATCTCCAAGGGAGCAGGGACTAATTCCAAAACCAAGCACCACGCTTGGACATAGCACAGGCAAATGTTTCATCACTACAGACAGGTTCAGTTTGGAGGGAGAGGTCCTGAAGAGACAATCTTCCCCAGCAATGCCATAACACATGCCTTAGCTGACATCCAAAATACACAAGTTCAACCCCCACTTAAACCACACCCTACCCCAGCTGGGTCTGGACTTTGCTTGCAGCCTTCCCGAAGCTCTGTGTCCCCCTTTCTCCCACCACAGCACCAGGCTTGTGCTGCTCTAGATACCCACCCAGCTTTCACATCTGTGATACTCCCTACACAGACATGGAAAGTCCGATTACTCTATTCAACAGCTTTATGACGAGGCTAAGAGCCTTACTTGGCAAAATCATTTTACACAGTATCTTTAGAAACCAAAATAACCTCTTGTACTTGTTAACTTCGTAGGATTTGCTGATTCCAGGCTTAGGCTCAGCATTTAAAGAACTTTAAGCTTAAAAAATTAGCAGTCCTCTGTCACTTCATAACTCAGAGCCAGCTTAACAGATCAGAATCATTTTATATCAAAAAAAGATCATGCACATAGCCTGAAAACCTGGATATTAAGTTTCATTGTGGCACGATTTCAAATGACTGAATGTAAATCTCCCAAATCAGGCAACGTAGAAGTTGATGGGCCCCATCATCGCCAAGCATTTAACAGCTCCAGTTCCTTGCTGAAGTATCAGAAGGACATTGAAAGATGGCATGGTTATTGAACAGTGCACTTTCTTGCTCAGCATGCATGGTTAACTCTTAACAGGTAAAAAATTAAGCAGAATGAAAATCAGCACAGCATCTTGCCTTTTAAAATATATCAATGTATAATAGCACCGGAAGATAAGAGTATAAGAGTGTGGCAAATCCTCATACAAAGTTTTTAATTGAACTTCAGTACTAGGCAGCCACCTTGCCTAATGATCTGTTTAATACAAACTACAGTTTTTGTCAAGAATGTTCTATTTTGTTTATTTGTTTAAATCATAAGTCAAACAACGAGTGACTGAGGTGATGGTATAGAATCATAGAATAGTTAGGGTTGGAAAGAACCTGAAGATCATCTAGTTCCAACCCCCGTCACGGGCAGGGACACCTCACACTAAACTATATCACCCAAGGCTATGTCCAACCTAGCCTTGAACACCGCCAGTGATGGAGCATTCACAGCTTCCCTGAGCAACCCATTGCAATGCCTCACCAGCTGCACAGTAAAGAATTTCTTCTTCATATCCAATCTAAACTTCCCCTGTTTAAGTTTAAATCCATTACTCCTTGACCTATCACTACAGTCCCGAATGAAGAGTCCCTCCCCAGCATCCCTATAGGCCCCCTTCAGATGCTGGAAGGCTGCTATGAGGTCTCCACACAGCCTTCTCTTCTCCAGGCTGAACAGCCCCAACTTTCTCATCCTATCTTCATACAGGAGGTATGAATCAGTCCCACGATCATCCTCGTGGCCCTCCTTTGGACTTGTTCCAACAGTTCCATGGTAGATCTGCAGAAAATATTTTGGCCTCTTACTTCAGCTTTTCTCCCATCTCCTACCTTAGAATAAAAAACATCACAAGAGTAACTACTGTTTTAGTTAAATATCAGCTGCTATTAGTCATGACGATGTTCTGGGAGCTTGATAAAATACAATTGAAAAAGCTGCCTCTTTTTTCTTTATTTCTTGCTTGTAGTTCCTGGATGAGAGCCATGCATATCAAACAGATTGTCTCCTGGATGGATTTTACCAACATGAAAGATCCAGGGTTTTAAATTATCTCCCAGTCCAGAAACTTTCTTACAGCTGAGATGGTGTAAACACAGTTAGTGAGTAGGTATCTCTTCTTTAGAAAAGACTGCATGCAAACAGAACATATTCAGATACGCAGAGACACACAAGATCATCCTATATATTTAGAAACAAATTCCTAGCATAGTTTAGCCATTTCAAGGCTAAATTTGTCCCAGACTCTCCACATCCACTTCCACTAGTAGTTCCTTCAAACCTTCCAAGGGTTTATTTTACTGCTGGAAGTCAGCATTTTAAATCAGTCCACAATAAATCTTGTGGGTGGGGAGAAGTGAGCAATACAAGCAAAACACTGATCTTGTCTTCAGAGCTACCAGAAGAAGGAATGGATTATTGCTGGCCATGCAGGTGTTTCACTGAGCAGAAGAAATTCTCTGTGAGCCTCTGACTTAACAACCTTTCTCACCTTTCAGTGAGAAAGGAATCAGTTTGGCACACCATAACATGTCAATTTTCCAGGTGTTTCCTTGGAGTGAAGACATGACTCTTCTCTTAATTAAAAAAAAAATAATAAAATCTCAGACTCCAAATCTTAATCTCTCTTTTTCATTTTTAAAGCAGCCCAGAGGGAAGGAGGGTGTTACTTACAATTAGGCAGCAAAGCCAAAGTCACAGACAGGTGACCTCCACTGTACTAAAACCCTTATATTCACATCAAGCAATAAATGATAGGCGCCTTATGAACTCAGGACACAGCAATGAAACTGAAGCACATCACTGTTTTCCTCATAGCTTCAAGGGATTCCTCACAGATCCGGTATTACAGACTCCTTGTTCTCCCATAATGACATGACAGGCTCAAGAAGGGCACCATGTACGGTAAGCCTCCCCTCTGTACAACCCTTCTCAGAAGCAAAGGTCAATGTATGCCCCTGCTTCCTCCTGAGCAGGAAAATCTGCAGGCTAGCAGGGGTGAGCTGGCTGTAGGACAGCCTGAGCTTCAGCCTCCATCCGATCTCCCTGCCAAGCTTGAAAAAAGCACACTCTTCAAAAGGTCCTTCAAAATAAATACAGACTTCAAACAAACCTCTCCCAAGTGTACTTTAGTTGCCACAATCTCCCATCCCACTAACATGCTTCACGTCAAAATCCTCCCAAGGGAGAAATTTCTGCAGAAGTAGCCTCGGTACACTTTAAAGCTGGAGATGGGAATTCAGCAGTACATCCTTGGCACATGTAAGTCAATATTGCTCCTTTGGGTCTGTGACATCTGCCTCAGAAAATAGTAAGCTATGTCCAGTCTTTACTGTCTGCTACTTCTTCTCTTTAAAGAAAATCTCCCCTCAAAAAGCTGGTCTTTCGATTTGAAGACCGATATGCAGAAGGAAGCACACATAAAATTGAAATTGGAAAGACAGAAAAATATGCAAGAGGGAAAGAAAGCTGAGTGAAAGAGCATGAGAATTGGCTACTTGGCTATGCTTCTGGAGAAACTGTCCTAGTAAGCACAGCTCAGTGCTACCTATTTGTACCTTATCACATCCATGTCAGGATTGCCTAATTTATTATATACTTGAATAGCCATATTTGTGTTAGTCTCCACTACACACTATCAACATTGCTTGCAAAACACAGGCTACAGCATTTCTCCCATACATCAGCACCACCAATAGCCAGAAAAAGAGAAACAAATTCTGGTTCCAGAACATATGGGAGGGCTAGAAAATTGTATGCAGCAGAATAAAGGAAGCTAGAGTTCATTTCTATTACATTTCAAGACAAAATTGCAGATCTGGATCTGTTATTCATCTGCACAAGGTGGCAGGGATGTCACTAAGGAAACATGCTGAGAACACTAAGAGATGCTGTTTTATCCCACTGAGTTTTACCGAGAGGGAACCAAATTTATGGTACTTGCAAAAAGCACAATCACTTCAATTTGTACAAAAAGCTTCATAGCCAGGGGAACCAGTCCCATGGCTTCTGTGCAGCATGGCCAACAGGCACAACAGACACCACAGCAAAGCAGAATCAGGCCTTGAAAGAAATACCAGCACTGCTGAAAGCAAGAGACCAGTGAAGAGGGAGGAAAGAAGGAAATTAAACTTGCTGCCACAACAGGTTTCTCGGTGTTGAAGCATGACCCAAATACCATGCTTAACATCACTGCTCAGCTGGTTGCACCTATAGAGGAGGCTGGGGGTAATCAAGCCCTCACAAGTTGACAGTCCCCCATCAAAAACTGACACCAACAAATAAGACCACAATGAAGTCTTGTATTTGTCCTTAAAAGAGCTGGAGTAGTCTTCAAGTCATTCCTTTTCTGTTCTGCTTAATTGCTAGACAGGGATCCTTGAAATACTAACACAACATTTAATCTCAATTTTAAATGCTTTTCTTATGAATGTAAGCCATTCCCTTAGTCTCTACACAGAAACAGCCGCTGGTTTGATACAGCAGTGCTAGAATGAGGATCCAAAAGGCACTTAACAAATACTAACATTGGTTGTCTGTGGCAGGAAAGGTTGCAAGTGGTCCAGGTTTGGAGATCTGTTCCAGCAGGGCAAGAATTTTAGAGAGAAGTAGATATTTTAAGTGAGCAAAGCTAAGCTAAGAAGAAATAGGGATGTAAAGTCCTTCCCCTACATTCAATAGAAATGCACAGTAGACTGGTCTCTTACTCAAAGAAATCCCAGGCCAGCCATTACTGTGCTGTAAAATCTTGATCCAATAATCAGTCGTCTTGCTTCCTCTCAATGCCTTACAGAAGTGCCTGTGCTCTCTCTACCTCCTGGGCTTCCAAACACTCTTCGCTTCTAGATGTGTGAAGGGGGAGAGCTTTCAAACCCATCCCTGTATTTCTTAGACACTCAAAAGTCTCCATAAACCTGAGGCACAAGTTCCACAACTCCTACCCGTCTTAAAGAGCATTAAAGGGATTTTTTTAATTCCTACTGAGCTTAAAAAACTGTTTCATATAATCCCTCTCCAGAGGCTCACTTGCTGGTGGTCATTATCAGCTTTTAACATTGAGCTTCGTGATGTCCCCAGGCAACTGCAGTCACATTACCTTAATTTTCTAGATGGAGAGCAGAGGCAAAGATGCTTACCTCAACATGAGCAGGGAGTCTGGCTAAAACAACACAAATCTCTTGACATCTACCAATATGCTGCTCCTTTCCCATGACCACAACATATTCCCTTTTTATTACAGAGCCACAGAGAAAACAAAATGCCACAACACATTTAAGCCTCTATAGAGGTAAAGGACAAAGACCCCTATCACTTACTGGGCAATAGTAATCAGTACTACTTTCCATGGTCCACTTGCAAAAAAACACTTCAGCAACTTATTTAATGCCTCAAATTTGCCTTTGCATTTAATCAATCACAGAAACACAGTTCATGCTGGGACAATCAGATGATATCAGTTTCAAAGCTAATAAGCACTGAGGAACAGAACAGTGTTTTCAGTAGGTACAAATGAAAGTGTTAGGCACTTAGCAGTTGTCTGGGTTCAGCAGTAGCAGCCATTTTTCTCCTTAGTAGCTGGCGCAGTGCTGTGGTTTTGACTTTCGGCCTGGGAACAGCGCTGATAACACCAGTGTTTTTAGTTGCTGCTCACTAATGTTTACTCTGATCAGGACTTTTGGAGTCTCATGCTCTGCCAGGGAGCAGGGGAAGCCAGGAGGAAGCAGAGACAGGACACCTGACCCAAACTGACCAAAGAGGTATTCCATACCACAGCACGTCATGCCCACTATATAAACTAGGGGCAGTTACCCAGAAGGGTTAGATCACTGCTGGGTCAGGCTGGGTATTGGTCGGCTGGTGGTGAGCGGTTGTATTCTCTTCCCTTGTTATTTCCCTTATCATTATTATTATTGGTGGCAGAAGCAGTGGTTTGTGTTATACCTCAGTTACTGGACTGCTCTTATCTCAACCTGTGGGAGTTACATCCTTTCCATTCTCCTCCCCATCCTTCTGGGAGCTGGGGGAGGAAGGTAGGGGAGTGAGCGAGCAGCTGCATGGTTCTGAGTTATTGGCTGGGCTTAAACCACAATTCAGTGAGGAACAATTGTGTATCCTTCCCTCAAATGCAGACATCTGTGTCCAGGAATGACTACACAAGCATCAGCATGTCCTCTGAACATCATGATTTCCTGGAGCCAGTTCAACCATCCCCTCCAAATCAGGAGAATCGTCACTGTTGCAGATTCACTGTTGTAAAAACTACACAGCAAGATGCAAATGTGAGTACTAGGGCTGCCCCAGAATAAAAGTTATGTGAGGTGAGAATTACATTTCTAAGAGAAGTCAACTACCCTGGGGTGTTTGACTGAGCAATGTGCAAGAGCAAGATAAAAGTAAGACTTTAAGAACATGTTGGTTTCCTGCTTTTGAAGTGTATTTGTGCATTCAGCCGGCACAGGCAATCGTAGGTGATTTTAGAAGGTTGTATTTTAATTCCTACTCATGTTTCAAATGCAATTTATTCTAAAAAAAAAAAAAAAAAAATCAATTTTAACAGGCTCAAAATACTGGATCCTAGTCCCAGTGATGTCTGGGCAAATTTCGCCAATCATGTCACAGGAACAGATTAACTGGAGAGGGAAAGACAGAAGTCAGATCTGTAATCCTGCCACCTTCAAATTCAACACTGTCAAAAGAGCACATGCTCTGCAACACGTAACAGGCCAGCATGGTACAGAATCCCCTTCACTAGGAATACACCCGTAACTACTGGAGTAGCCCAAAAGCCATCAATGATCTGCCTTCACTAGTAGGTTCATGGCCATAATTTAAATGGAGTCAGTCCCCAGCTAGAAAATTCAAAAAAGGTGAATGCATCCTGGCATAACCATGTCCCCCCATGTGAACCAGTCTGTAAGAGACTTTCCCACAGAAAGGGGTTATCTTCACAACAGAAAGCAGGAGCCGTGGTCCTTCATCTACCAAAAGAAAACCAAGATAAAGCAATCCATCCCATCACACACCAAGCCTGTGGAAGATCACAACCTGAAAAGATGTTTCTTCTGTCCCTTCTAATACCTTAACTTAAAAGCAGCTGAGTGGCAGTTCTTAGAGAGGATAAAAAAAAAAAAAAACCCACCCCAAAACCAAACAGACTTAATGCCTGTGTAAATTCATGTCCATTAGTTTTCTTTCTGAAGGAAAAACGTGCTTGTAAGAACCTTCACTGTCTACATCCTTCCCAGTGTAAAAGGCTATGCACTTTCTTACTCAAAATAGGAAAATGTGCTCTATCCTCATATAAAGATATGCTCAGACTGAGAGGAAATACACCATTTGATGTAAATCTTCAGAAGGAAAAGCAAATGGTCCCTATGGAGAGATAACCCCTTCTTCTATCTGCATCTGTCAAGTTTGACTCATGACAGAATTATGACCCCAAAATAACATTTTAATAAGTGTTTACATGATACCACTCCCCGAAGACTAGGCTGATAAAATTCTCCCTCAGAACTAATTATGCTTCAAGACAAGGCCACCCTCGGCGGATGCAGCAGTGATAAACAAGACAGCGCTAGACCCTTCTCTAGCAGGCGCGGGGCTCCTCCTTGTGGATGTCGTCGCAAAATTGCGTCCTCCGCACGTGAAAAGACAAAAGAAACTGAAGACATGTGTCAACATGCCCGGAGTTTATACTACCTACATTAGTTACATTAAAAATATGTGGGCATATCAGCATGTCTCTCTTTCTTCTTCCACTCTTCTCCCTAATGGGACAAGGAAGGATAGATCAGCTAGATGATCTCCGTGGAATTTTTCCTTACTGTGGGTTCAGGATCAGAGCATTGCAAAGGTAATGCTGCTTGGTATTATCACCTTTTGTTACACAGGCTGTGAAGCGGACAAGTCCAGACAGTACATTTTCAGGTGTACAGATGGGAAGAGAAAACATGTGGAGACACATACCTGAAGATCTGAGGAAGGTAAAATGTCTTGGCGTTCTACATTCCAACTTATGCATTTCAGACCAATTCCTATCTGCCCCAGACCATGTGAGCAGCAATGAAGCAGAACAAAAGTGAATGGAGATTTCAAATATTGCCAGTTTCATCTTAGTGTCCAAAACAGAAGGTTTCTGCTGCTGGCAGAAGCTCTTCAACTTGGCAGAGACAGTGCCAGTATCAGTAGAGGTGCAGTTCAGATTTTGAAATCCCGAAATCAAGCCTCAGACTACTGCTACTAGTAAATATTCCCACAGTAATCCTGAAAACAGTGGGCATCTCAAGCACATCTCTCTGAGCTCTCTAGCACACAACCTTTCTCAAAGCAGTGGTTTAGAGCCACAGAATAGTCTACTGTTGCATGATTATTCACTGGAGCATCAAACACTTCAGGGGGTGTGTTCAAGGAATGAAAATTGCTGAAGAGATCAGTCCTCCCACAGTCAATCAAACCATATAATACATTCAAGAAAAGAACCAGTTAGATTTCTCTTGCCTGCACTGTGCCTATCGAAAGTTCTTGTAGACCTTCCTGTTCTGATGCAAGACATACTTTCCAGCTAGAATGTATGCCTAATGTATTTGCTCTTTCACTACCATGGTTCTTCAGCTTCTCCCTCCTCTTCTCCTCTTGTCATTGTCACCCCTAAGCACTCAGTCTCCCAGCCTTCATTCTGCTGATTAAACAAGAATAGTTGTTATAGTCTTTTCTTGTACCTTACGTCTCCAGAGACCTATGGCTGTGCTAACACCTGTCTGGGTCTGAGGTTATCTTCCAGCAACATGGAGTTATCAGAACTATCAGAGGAATATATATCAGGACCAGAAATTATTTTCAAGAGGGTTAATTCCTCATTGTCTTCAGTGGGAATACCTTATCAGAAACTTCCTACACTGGCTTTTGATACCAGGACATAATGACTATATAGAAACTGATAAGCCTGCAATTTCCAATTTGCAAGAGAAACTCTTGTGCAATATGATGAATCTGAGCAAACAGCTTCATGTCCCTGGAGCCTCTGTCCTCATGAAAGTTCCTGAGTCACTATATTACAATGTTCATCTGCAACTGGATCATCAGTTCTTCTGCCGTAGGTGAGTTTTTCTATTCTGGTTAGCTTTCAACACTCATACTGTATTTAAAAGAATATATTTCTTTAACCCAGGAATGATCAATCTCATTTTGATGTGTTATAATTGAAAAATAATGTTGCCTGATTTCACTAGCAGTTTCTGAAATCTACACCTCTAAGAGTATATTTATGCACTCCAAAGAGTTTCTAAGTTCTCATTTCTAGATTAACTGCATTAGCAAGAGCTGAAAAAAAAAAACAGGGACAGACTTTTGGCCCCAGCAAGTTCCCTTTTGGTATAACCTGCGATGTCCATCAGAACCTCTGATCAAAAGCACCCAGAACTCCATGACAAAGAGCTCTCAGTGCACACCTGGTCTCTCAACCCTCCAGCTCACACCTTTCAGGGAACCCATACTGGCTGCTTTCAGCACAAGGCCTGTGCTATAAGGTAACATTTACTCTTCCTGGCACACACGACATTATATCACATTATCAGAGTTTGAGTATCAGTCAGAAGTTGCATGCTGTTCATGTTTAATTTGTTTACTTGTACAGAACCTAGACACCACTTCTCGCTAGAAAAAAAAGTCGTGAAAAATCATACATCAACCAGAGAGTGGGCAAAACTGCATTTGTGCACAAGGTCACTATCTCAAACTAAGCTTAGGGCTGTCAGAGATCATTACAACTTCAAATGCATATCTTCATCAATTAAAAAAAAAAAAAAAAAACAAAAAAAAAACCAAAAAAAAACAAAGAGTAATGGTCATTCTTTCTTTTTGGTAAGGGATCTTCATCCAAAATTTGAGCCATTACTCTAAGAAACATTAAGTATAGCAGTTCTTCACTGGGGCAGAACAGCCTATCTTTAGACTCCCTGAGTATGATTATCAAGAGCTCCCTAGGTAGTTATTTAATTTCTCAGGTGGCTGTGTAATTTACAGTGCTATCTTCTTTATCCTGCAGGCTCATGGAAATCTTCCACCCTGGCTAAATAACCTGAGTGAAAAAGACCATTTCACCTGCTGATTATAACAAATAAACACACAGCTTGCAACAGGAAGACGAGTTCAGCCTTTCAGCTATGTAACGTTGCCATCTAGCGATCGTCTCTCAATGTTACGCACGAGAGGACGCAGCTGCCTGTATTTACATCTCCGGCCCTTACCCTGAATCGCCGGGAACCGCACATCTGCAACTCATCCTGGCTGACAGAAGTCGGTCAAACCAATTTGTAAGTGTTGGAGAGGCACCTTTTCAGTATATGCAGTATATATATATATATATATATATATATCTTCAGGGCAAACTGATATAGAACAAATGTTGGTTTCTACTCCATTGACCAAACCAGAATTTGTTTACCCTACTTCATGCTGTAAGTTGATGCTGATCTATAAAGTGAGAGATAATAGAAGAAATTGCCTGTAAGTCAACAGGGAGGGCAACTACTAGAAAAAATTTAAACACACACTCATTTCATACGCAGATTTTAAAACTCAGCAAATAATCATGCACTATGGTTAACCTTGACTGCAGGGCAGTTTTCTGCAAAAGGAGTAATACAGATACCCAAGGGGAGGGGGAAACAGTGAATAACAATAAAAACAATCATCAAGTGGGGAAAAACAACCAGGGAAAAGCCTTTAAGGATGAAAACACCACAATCTCTCAAGTGCAGACGTTTGAAGTATCTGGAAATGCCAGCACTGGGTAGTCTGAGAGGCAATATTTGTATGGTATTAGCTGTGTACCTGCATCACAGGATATCTGGGGAGGTAGATGATAATGATGATTTTTACCCTCCAGTCTGCCTATGCCTGATTCAGATGATGGCCAACAGAGAAGATCACTGGAGTTTGGGATAGTCCAGACAGGCTACTTTAAAAATTTACTGCTAATCTAAAACTCTGCTATGCCTGTGTAAACAGCAGGTCAAAATAGGTTCACAGGCAGAAAACAAAAGTAATCACTGACTTATGTACTTGCCCACTGCCAAACCCTGGGTTGCTGGCACATAGTGCTTTCCTTCACTTAAAAATAAATAAATAAAATCACTAAAAAACTGCAGTGAGAGAAAGTTGGGCAGTAAGGATTTATTTTTGACCATTAGGCATAGTTTAAAATATGCTAGAAGTCAGAACTAGAAAAGCCAAATCATCAAAAGAACCAAATTAGTGGCAAGTCCAAGTCATCAGTATGAAAATTCTCAGAAAGAAAGGCAGCAAGTGAGCACAATAGTGCAATGATAAAGATAAAACAACAAAAAGTTGTTTAGCTGATGTCTTGTTATACTTGACTATTTGACAAGACAAGTACTGTCAACATTTAGCACTTTCCCATGTCTTCCAAAAGACAAGGTCTAATTTTCAGTGCTTTTGAGGACGCTCATCACACCAAATGCCAGGGATAACTAACGAGCTTTTTGTTAACACTCAGCAGAAAATTCATTTATAGGGTTAGTTGCATATGCATACAACTCCTATGCAGGCTTCTAATTTGCTATCCTCCCCCCATACTTACAGTGAGAGCATAAGTGTTCTTCAGAAATAAATACAAATCAGAAGCAAAAGAACCTGTGGAAAAATATTATCATCTGTCTGCCTTTTTAACGAAGATGCACTGAAGAGATCTATCATGATCACCTAAGAAGATGCACACTGCCTGCAAAAGCTGAGCACTCTGAAGAAGACAGCACAGCAACAGCTGCAGATATTTATGTTTCTCTCTCCCTTCATTCAAAGTATAAATTTCTCATGAAAAATTTTACCCAAACACAGATCATAAGCTGATCAAAGTGTATTGTCTATTTCCCTGACTTGAGGGAAGAAGTTAATTTAGAACTGACTTCATGAGTTACCTTCCCTTCATTCTCTTTTCTACTCCTCTGAATCCTCTTCTGTTGCTGGCATTTTGAGTTCAACTTTTTGATCCATTGTGATGCTGTAAGAGAAAGGTTCAAAAAACTAGCTAGGACTATTCGCTGAGGGCCTTATACAAAATATACAACAAAGACTGACTATGCTGTTTCTTACAGCTTACTGTTTCTGAGAACAGAACACAGTAAAACTGTTTTTCAACTGTACTTTAATCACTATTAACTTCCTTTTTAATTCTTCTAGCTGAGTAGGCTCTTTCATTTAAGCTGACATGTTTCAGACAAATC
The DNA here is from genome assembly GCA_025447955.1 of Psilopsiagon aurifrons. Lineage (NCBI taxonomy): Eukaryota > Metazoa > Chordata > Aves > Psittaciformes > Psittacidae > Psilopsiagon > Psilopsiagon aurifrons. The sequence continues at coordinate 29,462 of JAOEHY010045274.1, forward strand.
AAGTTCATATTTTGGATTCAGCGCTGACTATAATGCAATCGGAAAAAGACCAGAACCTAAGTCTACCTCCTCCCAGCTACGTATCTTAGCCACAAACACACACTCTTGGGACAGAACTTTAAAGCTAGTATACCATGTTAGACAGCAACGTCTTTCTCTAAGTATGATTAAGAAGAAATCAGTCACATGAAACTGCATTTCGTAGGGGGTCTCTGACCACAGACCAACTCCATAAGCACTTGCAGAATCAAGCAGCCCATGAGCCAGGGGCAGAACACCACTTTCATTTCTGTGCCTTCAGAGGGTTCAGACATCACTTAATACCTGAGCTGCTTCACTTGTCAAGACAAGGATAATCCCTAACATGTACAGAGGGACAGTGCAGACACTTGGGGAACTTCAGTCAAGCAAAAATGCCCCTGTGTAAATTAGAAACCTCCAGGGTTTCTGTACAAAGCTCTCTGGGTCATAATTTAGGATTCAAGGGTCTGAATTTATCCTAAATCAAATCTCAAGCATATAAATTCCAACTTGCACTTGGCCGTGTCCCTACCATCTCTCCATACAATAAGCCTTGTGCTGTAAAGGGAGGTTCCTAAACCCTGTGGGACCACTAACACAGTAACCACAGTAAAAAATTGTTGTAGGATCACTCAGAGAGAGATGAAACTGGCACAACCCTGCAGTAACAAGAAAATAAAACCATTCACATGCCAAAGGTATTAAACCCACAGCCAAATCTGCAAAACTGCATGCTTCAAAATTGCTTCTCTTGCTCTAACATGCCTGCTATGGAGATAGGTTGATAGAGAACCTCTGAGCCATCTTATTCTGTGTCTGTGGTAGTGCTTTGCAGATTTTATGGCCATCCAACAATGCCCTTTTCTTTCTGTAACTGGCTCTGCTCAGTACTTCACAACCATTTTTATTCTCTGTCTCTCGAGAGAGTTAAAGGGATTTAGACTTTAACTCAGGAGAGAAATTAAACCTCTAATTAGACCAGGTGTGTCTAGGATTACATTCCCCAGGAAACCTACATGACTCTACTTTCATTTTACAAATTTATAAATCATTAGAATGCAAAACTTGTAAATAAGAATTAGTCAGAAGCTTAAAACCACACTGAAACACCAGGAATGAGTTCATGCTTTCCGCACTGAAAACATACCACGAAGCATTACATTCCTGATGCAAAGCTCAGTGGAATTAGTGAAAAGAGACCCACAGGGGTTTGGATCAAACCTGAAATCCTGCAGGCATACAGTGTTTAACCAGATAGAGCTGCCCTGGCTTGACAGAAACAGCTCAGAAGCTGCAGATTAGCTTACCCAATGAGCTTCCCAAGGCCCATGCGGAGGCTTTGCCTAAAGGATGACAGCATGAGTAAGACTGGATCTGTGGTGCTAAGTGCTTTTGAACAAGAAAGTCTGCTCACAGCTCAGAGAAAATTAAAGTGCAAAAGGAGAAACAATTTACTTAAGGTCACACAGGAGAATCAGAATTACCATACATGTCATCTGAATCCAGTTCTTGTGGCTCATCTCCTAACCTCAAGCTTTGCCTGCTACACTGGAATGCTCTACACTTAACTCAGCCTCTCTGGCTAACACTGCCTGTGCAGGGAAAAGCAGGTCTTTGCCAGATAAACAGACATCAAACTCACTCTTTGCAAGGAAGAAAAGGTTATCCTGATAGCTCTGCTGAGCAGAGAGATCTGTGGAGAAAGGTTACTATGTGCAAATCAAAAAGCCCTCAAAGGGCAGGGCGGCTCATATCTCAAAGGGTATTTCTGTGCTATTAGACAGATTGCTTGACTGTCCAAGAAAAAGCACCTGTGGAAATCAAGCAAATGGCATTTCTAGTTTATGACATTTATGGTTTATCCATGTTAATTTATGAGGATGAAACCTGTCCATGTTGGTCAGCCAACCACTGATTTTCTCAACCATGGAAAAAAACCTGGCATGTCAGTAATTTAAATAAACAATAAGCCTTTCGAAGCATTCATCAACCTGACCATCTGCAGGGGAATTCAGAGAAGCAATGGCCCACAGTAAGATTATTATACAAAAGGTTTTAAAGGGATACTGATCCTGCCTTATATTAATCTATTAAAATGGAAAATAATTACAAACAATATACACCTTCAAAAGAGAATGAGCTTTTCTAACTTTGAGTGTAGACAATTTTCCCTAGGACCTGTCTCTACTCAACTTAGTCATAAATCTTCTCCACAGACAAAGCAGCCATAACAGCTAGCAGCATAGCAAAACATCAAAGCAAAGAAATACTGAAGACAGGTGACTTGGAGAATCATATGTCAGGTAAGGACAAAGCAAATATGACTTATAATAACCAAAGGAATCAAGTTGAGTAAAATGAGATATTTTGACATACACAAGGAAGAAAATACTGTTAAAAGACAGTTTTCAGAGTGTATTTCATATTTTGCTACCAAATCAAACAGGAAAACAAATCTATTTGAAGACAGATTCCACATGTCGAGTCTGTAGTAGCCCTTATTTCTTCTTCACATAGTGGCTTTAGCTAGTGATGATATATTATATCAATATACCTAGTTTTTATTAAATGGTGCTCAGCACAGAGTCCAGGGCTGTAGTCATACTGCAATTCTAAAACTTCTTTCTTAGAAAAGAGTAACAACTGGAAATTGATGAAGGGGTTTTTATCTGGTTCAATTTCCAAAACAACTCAAAGCAGATATTTTCATTACTATCCATCATCTTCTGTATTAGCCACTAAGATTAGTGCAGATGAAGTATAGCTTCTAGTCACCTTTCTAGTTTATTACTCACAGGAGGGAATCTCTTTATCTGAAAATAACAAATCTTTAAACTTTTCATAAGATAAAAGTAGGACACTGGGCTAGCTGTGAAAAAACGATTATTGGTTTTTTTCTTCAGATTACAAGTTAAGATTTTATAATTCAATTCTATCAAACAGAAGGGAGGATGAGGGGGTTCTATAATACCACGTAAGTCTTTGAATGATCTGTTTATACATGAAAACCGTATTCCCCACAGAAGTTTTTCTTAAGATGTTTCATACATAGGAACATACAGGTATATATACACACACACACATATATATGAAGATTTTGCTTTCTAGCAAGAGTCTAGTTGGAATATTCCACTGCAATTCCGGGTATACACATTTGGAAAGTTGATGCAGATTTTGGGCTATCCTGTCCCCTGTGTCAGAGGACCACAAGTGTGTGAGCAGAAACTTTCCATTTGTGGACACTGAAACTGTAAGGGACCAGCTGTATCAGCTGAATTCTCCAAGTCCATTGGGCCTGAGGGGATTCATCCAGAGTACTGAAGGAGTGAGCGGAAGTTATGCAGGACCCGTCTCAATTGTCTACCAAAGGCCTTGGGAGTCTGGAGAGATCCCTGCTGACTGGAAACTCCTCAGTGTTATTCTAGCCTACAAGAAGGGAGTGAGGGAAGGCTCAGGCCACTGACAGTCTTACCCCCAACTTATTAGTCAAATCTCAGAAACTGGAAAAAACTTATGGAGACAATAATAAAGGGTACTATTGAAAGGTATTTAAAGAAACACATTTCCATTGCAGGACTGTATCACCAAAAACCTGGTGTGATCTAAACTGAAAGTGTTTCCAGAGTTACTTAAAGTTTATAAAAAACAAACGTGAAGAAATTATTCATATGAAAACAAATCATATGAAATAAATAGAGAAAAGGAGAGAAGGTCTGCAGTGCCTTTTCTTATGTGGGCATATTGACATGTTATTATTGAAGCTCAAACCCATTTGAAGGTTTCCATAAACATTTAAGATAGAGATCTCATTCCATGAGAGGCAACTGTGGTGACACAAAGAAAACCCCCTCAAGAACTGACTAGGCTTAACTTCCAGCTGCTCGTGTAGTGCATGTGCTCTTCTTGCATACCACACAAAGCCTTTGAAGATGTCGTGGGTTCAGCAAACACAGTGCAGCAGTGAAGAACTTCACATGGAGAAATGCACTGAGGCTCCCTGGGTGTACATCTCTTCAGTGCTACCCAAAAATATTTTGTGTAGCATGTAACATGCTGCCTACTTTCCTCTTGCTGGTGGCTCTTAAGCAGTGACCCAGTCTTGTTCAGAGAAGCCATATCGCAATGCTTCATGGAGTGTCCATAAACCAGCAGCACAGCTGAGCAGGGCAGCCACTAGTTTTATGGCCTCTGGCAGCACGCTGTATGGTGGCTCTTTCATAAACGGCTGGCAGAGAGTGAATGTGTCCTCAAGATACGTTCAAGAAAAAATACAGAAAAAGTGTTACAATTTACTTGGATCAGGAACACAGCTTGACAAAGTCATGACGACAGCAACTTAACTAGGGTCCACTGGTGGTCTGTGGCTCTTCATGTCTTCGTACATTAAAGGAACCAAAAAAAATCTCCTTTTCCTTTCATAGACCACTGTGAACTGCCTAGAAATACTGGACTTTAATACAAATTGCTAATTCTTGAATAACTGTGTGCATTTCAGAAGAAAAATACTTTAAATTCAACCTCCTACACCTTTTCACTGCATCACAAACAGAGGCGTCAATATTTTGAGGGTGAGACATCCCTGAGGGCTCAGTCATGCAATGCATTGATGTAGAAGACACAGCTAGAAGTTGTAGCTGCAACTTCATCTTGCTTCAACTTCAACAGTTGCAGCTGCAACTTCATCTTGCTTGGAATAGCACATACAAGGAAACAATTCTGAACCTCACAGCCTTCTTTCAGGCAGCCCTGTACGGCCATGCCTTCAAATTACAGACCACACCAGTGGCAAACAGAGGGGAGGAAGGCAAGGACTGACCCTGCAATCAAAATGAAGTTTGCAGCCTGGCATTAGCATTCTCTGAGAGTTCATTATATCTCACAGAATCCACAGAAATACATATTCTGACATTCCCCGTTCTGTAAAGATATTTTTTAATGCATAACCAAACTACTTTCGAGTGCACAATATTTCACATGGTGCCAGAAGGCAGGAGTATTTCACAAAGCACTTTGGGGTATTTAGAAGATTTTTGTGCAGTTCAATAAATACTGGAGGTCAATTACACTTAATTTCAAAAGGTCACAAAGGCTTTTACACTGCTCCAGAAAAGGAACAATCTTGGGATCTTTATCTTGTTAACAAAAAAATACATCATTCTATGCATGTGATGAAACAAGGTCTGTGTAATCCTTGACCTTTGCAAGTACACCTGAAGGCTATGTCAGAACTACATCTGAGCCCCAAGCAATACCTGACCCTTTAAGCCACAGGAATGGCAAACACTTTAACAAACTTACAAAGCAATTGCATAGACAACCTGAAGAACCACCTGTACTTAGACTTAAGGAGGGACAATTAGAATTATATAAGCTTCAGAAACAAATGTAACAATATCTGAATTGTTTCAGTACTGTGTATCTGCTCTTTAGCTCAGTAAACTGTTAGAGATTAGGCTGAAACTTTTATCAGGATGAATGCTGTCCTGCAGGTCTTGTAAATTCCCCAAAACCTAAAGTAGCCTGATCCCAGGTGGAACCATGTAGGGGCAATTCCTACTCTTCTGAAGGACAGCAAAAGAAAAGGTGACTTTTGAAGATAAACAGAAATATTAGTTTCTGTTGCCATGAGCATTAAGTCTCAGGCAGTATTAGATCTTAAGCAACAGCAAAAGCAATTTCTTGAATAGGTCTGCAGTTAGGAGATAGTTTGGTCCTAAATTTCAGCCCGAAATATACTGTACTTTATGTCTTTGCTACACAGGATCTTCAGTAAAAAAAGCCTAACAATGTAAGTCAAACTTATTTTATGAGTAGTTAATGCAGACACGACAATGTAAGGCATAAATTTTTGTTTCCTACTGCGGCATGTATATAAGTATGAAAAACCTCACAGAAGGTGGATCTTGGCATTTTGGATAGCAGACTGGAGGGGAATGTTCTATAATAATACAGCTGAAGAAGGAGGAAAGAAGAAACTCTTTGCTCCTTTTCAGTTCCGTTGTAGTTTCACCTCAAGGTCTGAGAAGAGAACTGATAGCTGCTACACCAACCACTTTGCTCTTGCAGCTGCAACTCAGCCTGTGAAATTGCGGCTTATTGCATTCCATTCACTCCCATTAATATCCTGTGATGCTCCATATGGAAGATGTTTATATAAAAATACGTATTATTTTACTAATCATCTTCATGTTTATCAGGTAAGAGAAATTATCAGCCTAGCAATACCCTGTGCTGGTAGAGTGGCACTTGATGAACTGGGGCCCACATTCAAATTCTAACTACAAACACACTTTCTTAGAGTGAGCAAGGTTAAAACTCTGAATTCACATTTCTCTGCTGATCACATTATTTAAAACAGTACAGACCAATCCCAGAGATAAATATATCCATGTTTTAAGAAATTAAACATTTGGACTCTTTTCCTAACTAGGGTTCCAAGGCATTATAATTCAGGTAATATTAAATTATGAATTACGAATATGCTTTTGAAAACTAATGGTACCACTTTGTTTCAATACTTTGGCAATACCCTGCATGCAGAATGTACACTATTTTTATGGGATATTGCAAGGAATAAGAGGCATTCCTTGGCAACAAACCCTTGGCCTTCATCTTCTTGTGGAAAGCCATCACTGGAGTGGAAGCAGCAGGGACTACTTCCATCCTGAACCTGCCAGAACAGCCACATCGCTCTGGGACAAAGTAGCACACAGCAAAGGTGAGAGGAGAAAAGGCAGTCTCAGCTTTCCAGAGTGACCACAGTCTGTGTGAAAATCTCCTGGAGGACTTTGGGGTTCACCCACCTTAGAACCAAACATTTATCTGGACTGAATACTTTATCGGCGTTAGAGATCAAGGAGAGTGTTGGATGCAGGATGAGTGAGACCATAACTAATGAACTTAACCCAAACAAGCCCAGAATACAAACACCTTTACTATGCTGGGAGAACTCCCATGTAGTCTAAAGAGACATTAAACTAAGCCTGTTCTCACATGCTTTTCTGAATAAGGACTGTTTTAAACAAGTGCTTATTCTTAAAGCAGGGGCTTAAGTAGTAGAGAAATAAACAGAAGAACTTATCATTAAAAAGTAAAAATCAGTTACTTTTGACTCAAACACTATGGGCAAACTAGGTTCAAAGTACATCCTGCTACATAAACAGAATCAGAATTTGTAGTGGAAGATTCTGTAGCATAATTAGCTAATTCTTAGCACAAATTTTTCAACACCAACCTAAAATCTCCCTGCAACTAAAGTGTTGTCAAATTTCATTAGCAGTAAAACCAAAAAATTGGTAAACTCAGTACTGGAGGTATTTAGCTGGTCAATAAACAGCAACTACAGCAGTTTCAGACTTTGTTTGGGGAATAATAGGGCTGATAATGAGACATTTACGAGACTAATAATCCTTCACAAATTGTTTTTTAATGTACTTTTGTGTAAACATAACAGTAACTACATGAGTACACAGATATGCCACAAATACACATGCACAATCTTGGATCAATGTGTGGCTTAGGGTGAGAGAAAGTCTTCTGTAGTATGAATAAACTGGATATAAAATACTTACACCCTGACTTTTTTTGCTGTATTTTTAGCTCACAGCCACTGACACCTCCCATTTTGTTCTCTTACCTGCTATCTCATTTTCTTCTTCTTCATCTTGCTACTCCTTTTAAGCATTCCTTCTGAAGCAGCTGGCTTACAATGATTAACAAATCCTTGACACCTGCAGGTTGCAGCATTAGGCTCACTTTTTCAGTGGGCCTTCCCTAGAGAATCAGAGATGAGTGGGGCTTGTGCTGTTAAATACAGTCCCTGGAAAGAATAGTGGGAACAAAAAGACACTTTAGAAGTTGAGAACTGTGACACCAATGTTACCAGAGTTGTTACATGCCAAGATTTCCATGCATTGCTGTCACATCTTAGAACTCTTTAATCAGTTCTCCCCAGAAGAGCAGCAGAGACAGCACAGGCTAATTATGACACAGCAAACTAAATTACCCACTCAATCTCCTACATACCAGTGGCAAAGTGCCATCAAAAGCAAACAAACTACCTCTTTTCTTATATTTTCTGTGCTGTTTTAGGAGTGTCCAAGCTGACACAGAACATGTGTGACAAGGGAGCAGTAAAGACATACTGTGATGTCTTACACATGCTAGAATGGGTATCTTCAGACAAGAGTTAGGATATGGCATGAGCAAGTCACACTAGAAGTTGAAAACTATAGAGGACAATTGGATAAGAAGGTACAAACAGAACAGTGGTTGTACAGAATTTTAGTAACCCTCAGCTACCTTTTCCCACCATGGATCTGTCAGAAACTTTTCTTTTTCAAACTGCTCCAACCTCTCTTCCTCATCATTTATTTCTCAGCAGTCCTGTTGCTTGTCCTGAGAGATAAGGAGAGAGGGTACTGCTCTCATACCCGGTGAGTGTAGGACAGACAAGCAGAGGAGTTTGGTCTGATGAATGTTACTCTGAGAGCAGACATTTCCATTTGACCTGAGGATCATATTGTTGTCATGCCATATGCCTATGTATTTTCATTCTTCCATGTCTAAGCCTGCCAGAATCAGCAGATGGACATACCCTAGCCTCCCTGAGAACCTCTGACCTCATGTGCCTGCCTGACATGCACCCATAGGATTGCTCTCCACCCTGAGCACAGCACAATCAGCCATTTCCGTTCAAGAAATACAGCACATTCAGCAATTCATGTACTACTGCAGAATACAAGAGATCAGTAATCTCCTTCCCTCCTCAAGTTCCAGACCCTCACCTTGCGTCCACCAAAAGCATATACACTGGCTCAGTCAATGTCATGTTCTGTCTGTCTTGCCTGATTACTTTGATTGTTTTAAGATAAGTCAACAGGAGAGTGGCCGAAGTCCCCTTATGTCACAGGAGCCTACAACTTGGTACTTTGATTCTATCCAGGGATGCATAGGTTTGATCCCTCCAGCTGCAGAAGGAATTAAACTTAGGAGTATGATCTCACCATTAGATCTTCCCACAAAGACAACAAGGGCACACTGGCATCATCACGTGTGGGAAGGGAGAGTCAGGGAAGAGGAGGAATCGATGTCCGACCTCAGGGCACCAAGACATCAAAATCTCCTGGGAATCTACCTAAAGGACCCCCAGCTGATATTCTAGGGAAAGCAGTACAGAGAACAAATGAGAAGTCCAATATGTTCCTTGTATCCTGTAACCACTGACAGTACTAGATGCTGATGGCTTGATTCCCAGGACTACTGCCTCGAGAGAAGAAGTGACAAAATTACTTACAATTAAAGAGACTTCACTGTCCCTCGGGATTTTCCCTGTAATTCCACATCTCTCTTCTGTAATGGTGTGAAAATATTTTGGGCTTTTTGTTTTTCCTCTGCACAGAGAAATGGGTTATCACAATACAAACAATGACATTTATGGGGCAGGATCATGCCATGTTTTGCTGAAGGCCATTTTGATAGGTGTTTTCGTATATTACTTTTGACTGAACCAGGTAATCAAACAGACAGAACAAAACTAACAATCACTGACTAAACCAGCCCATCAGCAACCCAACTGTGTTCCCATGGCATAACACAAGAGCACAATATGAATTCCCTCCTGTTCCCTTCAACAGAAAGGGACCTGGAGCATTTTCCAGTACACAGGGGAGAGGACTCAAAGGTGAAACTCATCCCCAATAGACAGATGCCAATGCCATGAGAGCAGCTGTTTCTAAGGACAGCATTTATCCAAGTTCAGGAAGTGGCACCGCCCTTCTCTTATATGTAATTTCAGGTAACATTTTGTCGTGGTTTAGGCCATAAATCAGCCACGCAGTTTGTTCACTCACTTCCCCCTTTTTCTTCCCTCTGCTCCTGGA
>JAOEHY010045276.1:2500-25825 GCA_025447955.1 Psilopsiagon aurifrons
AGCGGGGAGAGGGAGAGTTGTACAAGGACTGGAAATGAAGAAATGGGATCTTATAGAAATCTTATATAATATCAGAGAACAATTGAAAGATCGCAAACATTTGCGAATGTATCCCATTTCAAAGGGCGTTTTTTTTAGAAATACTTAATAATAAGTCTTGCTTTAGCAATGGTATGTGAGGAAGAAACCTACCAGTGTTTTAGGTTTTTCTGAATTTTGTGGTTGAGGGATCAAGGTTGTGGACCAGTGGATATCACCTTATTATCTTCTATACTTTCAACTAATTACCATGGAGAGCACAGCAGTGATTCTAGCACAAGTAAACCTTAAGAACCCAAGAATTTTTAGGAATACAGTATACTGTGATAGCCAGTGGCCAGTTTATTTTGGAAAGAAATATGCATTTTTTGTCTTTCAGAAAATTATTTGTTCCAAACTTATTCTAAGCAGTAAACCAGGGTGATATTTTGAGGTTACTTCTATGTTGTAGCTCCTCTGTCTCCCTAAACCTCCAAATGTTTTGTATTCATTGACACTGTGAGTCCATGATAGCTGTGTATTTATCTTCACAGTAAATTTAAATGTAAATGTTAGTTTGCATAGAAGTGTACTGCCCTGCTATTTTGACTTTGTGGAGAGTCTTAAATATACTAAGTAAACTGACAGCAGCACCTGGGTGTCTAAAGTCTTGAGACTGGATCTGAGGTGAAGTAAAGAAATTTGAAACATTTAAGGGCTTGTTTCAGAAGATGATTTCTGCGTGCTCTCTAAGCATGAGTGATCCCATTACCTTCAGAGAGATTTGTGTTTGTATGTCTGTGTAGGATTGGGCCTTCTTAATCTAGCCCAGAATTGCTGTGTTATATTTGCTGTGGTTTTCTGCTTGGTTGTTAAACCATTTTGCAAAACATTCTGGTTCTCCAGTTTCTTCAATGTACCCAATAAATTTGTGAGTTGATTAAAGCTGTGCCTTCCTAATAAGATTAAGGAAGATTAAATGATCCTGGAAATCCCTCTTGGTATGAAATGTACTCCTATTTATTAACTAAACCTAGTAAAGAGAGTCTTCAAAGCAGTATTTTCTGTGCCAGAGATGATCTGTGTGTATGTTTGCTTCTTGTTCTCAATGTGTCAATGAACTTAAAAATTCATAATAAGTCACGCTCTTGCGAAAGCTGAAATAGATACAGGCTTGAAGATCCTGTAGCCGTTCACCCTGTGTAGCCAGTAAACCTTTTCCATCAGGCAGTGCTTGGAAAGATCCTGGAATTATCCAAAATCCCCTGGCAGTTTTGAAAGAAAACTGACTAACTTGTGTAACTGGTACATTTTTAGGGGAAAGCTGCATTTTCCCATCCTGACCCTCCTTCAGCAGCTGGAATTGAAGGTGATTAGAGCTGCATGTGTCCGGCACACTATGGTGTTGCAAGGCTGCCTTGCAAATACTGCATATTTCTTAGAGAAGCTGAGGTCTGTCAGCTCTTTGCCATCCACTCCCTTTTTTTATCGCTTTTAATGAGCAAGGGTAGCTCTAATATTTGGTGTTAATAACAGCCAGGAGTCAGCTTTTCAAGTCTTGTTGTAATTTTCCTTTTTTTTTTTTTGTAAAAGATGATTTGGAAGACATTTCAGGAAAATTCAGGTGAAGCATGATTCTTCTTTCTTTACTTTTAAATATATATCCAGAATAACTCTGCAAATATTGGTGCAATTACTGTAGAACACTCTGTAGAGTATTGAAAACAGCCAAGTATTTATTATATATAGTAGACTGGACAGTTGCATAGTCCTTACTGGAATAAGTGGTAAAGGATTGGATCCAGAAGCTGAATTACATGAAATTTTATTTCAGAAAGTGTTTGCCAACAAAAAAAAAAAAAAACAGAAAAGAAGTTAAAGGTGAAATGGGGGAAGACAAGGCAAAGTTTCAGATGTGGTACCCAGCACCATGTATTAGTACATAAAATTGTATATGAATATATGGATCTGCACAACAGACAAAACTGCAGATGGACTGTAGGACTAGGTCCTTATTTACTATTCCTGTCTTTCTCATCTGTTATTATTAAGGATCTCAGGAATTTTCTTTGCATTTCTTCGAAGAGGGTGAAACGTTGTTGAATTTCTGTATTTTTCACACCTCTCACAGGATCAGTTTATTGGTTTCATTTTTTTTAAAGCTCTGGTTTTTGGAACCCGATGAGAATATTACCTTCCATTAAAAACAAACCAAGAATTAGAAATTCTCTGTCACTCATGCTTCTAGAATAAAGTTATGAAATACCAGATCTAAGCATGAAGTTCAGACCAAAAGCCAACTGATGTAACTGATTAAGTATTACATATATTTATGTTTATTGCAGTTTTTGAATGTTTGGTGTGAAATTCTCTAGCCATCAGTACTTAATTGCAGAATTTTTTTAATCAGGCGTTCATGTTTTAAACTTTAAATGGGTGTTTAAAATTAAGATTTATTTATGCAAAATAAAGAACTAGTTTGTTTTAAAACTTAAATGAGTTTCAGGCCAAATTCACATTCGAGGCTCCAGATTTTGTCAGACACATGTACTACCCCAGTATGGAAAATCACTTCAAAGTTGGTTATTGAGTTTCCTAAAATAGGCGTATTTTCTGAAGTCCTGATTATTCTATTGATTATTCCCCCCAAAGTGGCATGAATATACACAAATCATAAAAATTTTCAGTAAGGGTAGTATTTCTTCAGGACATGTGCAAGAACTGTGCATGTCTTAAAGCAGGTAATTAATTTCAAATACAGATGGAGCCTCTGAAAGTCTGCCAGTTCACATCTGCCTTTATTTTTTAAATGGAGGGATATATGTGTGTATATATATATATATATATATATATGTATGTGTATAGGTATAAATATACATACTCAGTGAAGACACTGACATCTTCAGGGCTGCAGTCTTTGTGTCTACAGACAGCCTTCTCTGCAGCTAAAATGCCAGTAGATGTTAAATTATGGTACAGCATTGGTGCTGTGAGCTTCACGAAGGTCAGAGTGAGTCGCAGAGCTGGGTGACAGACATGGCGTGCTCTGCAATACTTAACTACTGACCAGGATTAATAGGGCCAATGCTGAGATACAGGAGAGAAGATTTTGATTGATGTCGTCTGGCATCACATATGAGAATTGTATAGGGTACAATCTGGGGACAAAGTACAGCGATGAGAGTCAGGAGAGTGGAGTTTCATTCCCGGTCCATCAGACCTCTGTGGTGGGCAAATCAGTTGCCTGCTGATGTAGTTTTGTTGTCTGGGCCAGAGTGGAAATTTTTAGCTGCTGTTTGAAAAGTGCCTTGAGATCTTCCTGAAGAAGGAGGTTTCTCTAGATGGCACATCATGAAGAGGTAACCTGGCTATGTCTGGTTTGGTTTTGTACAAGGAGGGCAACCTGCATTTCTGTTGAGCAGAATACATTTAGGAATGTTCCTGTTTATTTCTTGTGTTAAAAATTCAAATCATAACTATTCCAGTGGGTGCAGAGCTAATAAAATGGTGGCATCACAAGAGATGAGGCTGTGTCAATGTGCAATTTGGGACCTCTGTTTTTCAGAGTACTGATAAAGTAATTCAAGGTGTGTCTACTCACAGACATAATATCTTCTTTCCTTCATAGGCAGATGTTCACATTCCAGGGTAGAGAAAGCCATTTGTGCACAATACAGCCCACGTACCTTTATTCCTGAATAACAATGTCTGTGCATCTGAGCTAATCAGGAAGAGAAGAAGTACCAAAATCTTCAGCTGAGGCAGTTTAAACTGGGTATAAATCCTTCATCCCCTTTTCCCCTACCCAATAGACAGTTAAGATATAGTTTGATTTCTCTGAATAAACTGAAATAGACCTCTCTTAAAGAAAACCTAGGAGTCTGTACCAAGGGGCTGCACAACTTTCAGTGTTAAAATGCTGCTGCAAGTCTGTGTGTAGACAAGGCCCAAGAGAGTTATGGTGAAGCTATTAGAAGGGGAAGTGATTTTTTTTTTCTTGACTGATTAAAATTCTTTGGGCTTTCTGTTTGTTTTAAAAATACCTATTTAGCTTTTAATTAACATGTAAGAGAAAGGAAGCTGGTTAAATATTCAATACCTCCTCCCTTTCAATTAAGGTAGAACAGTACACAATGCATGATGAGGCCTCTGGGAAGTATGGAAAACCAGAAAAGAACAGGCTCCTGATTATCATGTTCAGGGGGACTGGAAAGGTGAAACCCATCTGATTAACATTAATAATAATAATGTTGAGGCTTCTTTTTTAACATCAGGAATTTAAAAATACCGTTACTCTTTAGAACCTTACGTACCAAGTTTTGCCTCTAAGTACCTTCACTTTTCCCATACTATTTGAGGGCAAGGATGGGGGATTTTCTAGTAAGCCTTTTCAGTGTCTTAGTGGAGAGGCTGCAGATTCTGGAGAAGTTGTTCTTCATGCTGCATGCCCTTATTTTCATTTTGATGTGGTTCTTTCAGTCCCAGTGAGTCGGGAACCTCAAACATACAGCTCTGAAAGCTCAACCGAGCCATTCTCTGTGCTAGGATCTAGTCTCTTCCCCCTTTTTTTTTTTCTCCCCCTTGAAAAATCCACTTACCTTCTGTCTGTGAGTCTGTTATCTCTCAAAATCGCTCATAAAACATTTAGAAAAGAATGCCTCAATGAAAGAAATTATTTGGGAAAATATACTAGTATTTATAATCCAATAAATATCCTCCCTAAATTTTGATTCCTTCTTCTTGATCTTGTGCACCCCAGTTCCTCTTCACAAAACATCTATTTTGTTATCAGTCCTGTTTAAAACAGAATTATATTAACTAAACAAACAAAGGCCATTTTATATTGAGGAAACAACTCAAACCACTGCACAAAATGTGATGTACTTTTAAGCTTGCTATTTCTTTTAGTGTGATGAGACAACTTACCTGTAGAAAATACTTTGTTTTTATCAAGAACCCTACAAAAAATATTATTTAATCCTCTTGTTGTATAAACATATTTTTAAATGGAATTGCTGGCACCAGAAATCAGTTTTATAAAAGTATATGCCTGAATGAGTGGTTGCCTTTTTTTTTTAAGGACTGAAAAGACAGCAGATGCTAAAATGCACACTTACTGGATAGTTTTCATATGCTGTGACTTCAAAGGTTACTGGATATAAGAATGCATTAGTTCTTAAAAACAGAAAGAAATGTTTTGCAAAAAGATTTCTGACTGCACATAAACCAAGACTTTCCCGATTCAACTTTTAAATTAGCTTATTGTGGTGACCTACTCAGAAATGCATGATGACAGGATGAGTTTATTAACTAACTGCTTTCTTATCTGATGAGTGGTGACCTATTTAGTGCTATGGCCTTTATTTTTTAAAAAAAAAAAAAGCTTATTTCCCACATGATTCTTCCTTCAAAACACATAAACACCTGAGTAGCTTTATGTGTATGTCTGTGATTACTCATCAGTAGAGTTAATGATGTGTATTTACTGGCTGGACTAAAACAAGAATTAGTCCAATTAGTTCAATCATTGGTTATTTAACAAATACTTCCTTAATTACTGAGAGTCCATTTCCACTTCATCTGTAAATAATAGAAATTCTCCCATTAATTTCTGCTAAAGTGTTATTTTTTTCTCTTTTAAAAACTTTGTTTCAGAAACCCATTCATAGAAATTACAGGAAAATTTCACAGTTCCAGAGGATAATGAAAATAACACTTTCCGTCAGAAGGTTCATATTTAGTCAAATTCTTATCCAGATGAACTTGACATCTTGTGAAGATTTTATTTTATTTTATTTTATTTTATTTTATTTTATTTTATTTTATTTTATTTTATTTTATTTTATTTTATTTTATTTTTAAAGGAAAAAGGCCAAAAGAAGTAGTATTCATATATCTGGAAATAGTAAAGCTTTGTTATCTAGAAAATTCTTTACTACTGTATGACTGAAAGTTATGTGAGCAACCTAAAACAGAAGTCTTCGATTTGGTTGACCTCAGAGGTGTATCCTTTAGATGCAAATTCCACTGATGTCAATTTTATCTCAGCTGGATATGAACTATATCTAGTTGCAACTAGCCCATGCCATTGAATAGTGGGAGATGATAAATGCTGGTGTGCCTGTGGATTTTGGAACAGGGTCCTGCCCAGATAGATAGCATGGACTTTTGTTTGTAAGGAGAAGATATGAAACCATAGAGAAGGCTCTACCTAACCCTTCTTCAGCTTGCTTCTAGTCCTTCTATGATTAGAGCATCTTCAAGAAAGGATAGAGGGAAAGAAGGGATCAGTTACCAGAAGATGTGCAAGAGGAGCTCTCCTAGGGTAACATGGAGACATGGGGTCTTGTCTGCAGGAAGCCATGGTGTAGGCAGGTCCTTTACTAAAGTAGAAGCAAATACAAGTCCAAGTGCTGTGCACATGGAGATGTGTAGATAAGCCTCAATCTTACACTTTCTGAATATTTTTCTTCTTTTATTTATCCCCCCCCCAGATTCTCTGGAGCAGTTGTACAGGAAGGACAATACTGATAAAGAGTGGCATCAGTAAATCAGTAACTTTTCCTTTCTCCTTTTTTAAAGGTGAACACACCCAAGAAACCAATTCATCTCATTCGCTGAAGAAGGATGTGGAAAACATGGGGAAAGGTAAAATAAATAAGGGCCTCTTACATTATAAAACTGCTCTTTGTTTTAATAGAATATGAGGATAATAGGGGGCACTTTTGTTCTGCACCATATTTTAAGCTTGTCAAGTAACATATGAATAATATATGGACCTTTGGGTGGATATAATTGAGATTAATGCATATATATCAATCAATACATGACACTGTAATATAATACTTTAAAATAATATATTACATTGATTTATATTCATGGCTTTCTGCACAAAATCTATTGTAGGTCTATGCAACTCTTTTTTTTTTTTTTTATATAACTGCTAAAATATTTTTTCTTACAATAATGAATTGCTCTACAACTATTCTTTCACTAATTATTTATACAGATTAGCAAAACCACTTTTCTTTTCCCTTTGTTAGAGGAACTCCAGAAGGTTTTGTTTGAGCAGATCGACTTACGGAGGAGACTAGAACACGAGTTCCAGGTGTTGAAAGGAAATGCATCTTTCCCAGTCTTCAGTAAGATACACATCTGTGTTTTTTGGTGTTATTTATGGGTGTTTGGGTTTGTCAGATTGTTAAAGTGGGAGAGGGGTGTTCTTAGTTGTATTGCCAGGATCTTTGCTTAGTTTGCTGAAGCTGGTGGCACTTTTGCCTTGGCTTTTCAGATCTTTTGTAGGGAAAATCTGAAGCTGGATGTCTATTAATGTATATTTTACTGATTTTGATAACACTGAACACATTGAGTATATGGAAACATGTCTGGGACTTCTTGGGGTACAGAAATGTCAGTGGTCTTAACCAGCTTTTGGAATGCTTTTGAAGACAAGGTACTCGACAGTTACCTCTAGGTAGTTCTAGGTGATGATGGAGAATTGATGTGGTTTCTCTTTAAGGGACAGAAAAACGTATTTGGACTTTTCCTCTTGAGATGGGCTATTTGAGCTGGCCCTTCCACCATAACTGATGAGCAGGGTGCTGCTCTCCAGGGGTGATGGAATGTGCCTGGCATGTGTTAAATAAGAGAAAACAAAATGGACACTTAGGGTTTTCATGAAGCTGCCAGAAAGTTAAACTGCATGCAGAGGGAGAAAGACTCATTGACTGAGGCCTTTTGAATCACGCTGGCATCAATTGAGAAAAGCATGCTTCCATGAGAAATCCCGCATAGATCAGGACAATGTAGAAGACACAGTAAGGGCTCTTGTAACATGCAATGAATGTAATGTTACAGGCTGTTCTGACATTCGCTAAACTGTTAACTCATATGTGCTTGAAATGTCTGACCAGTACTCAGCACAATACTGCCCTAATGTTGGTTTATCATGATTTCCTGAAGAGTTCAGAAACTCAGTGTTGTTAGACCTCTAGGTTCCTTGATAAAAACTCCAGGGACAAATATTGCCAGGTCCCATAAAGTAAGCAGGTCAACCAGAACCCACTGCTGCACGCTGATGAGTTGCATCTCTCAGGAAAAGTTTGGAACACAGACATCATTCTCCTATTATTTAAAGAAAACACATTTGTCCCTTTTCTGTAGCATCAGATAGGGTAAGTTCAGGGAAGCAAGGAAGTGTGAGAAATCTGGCAATGACTCCATCGTTAGCACAAATATTGAAAGATGTAGACAGCTTCATAAATAAAGGAGAAGAGCCGCCTGAGGTGATATGGATATTAATGAAAGGAGGATAACCTCATCCTTCAGTATAAATTCAGTCATTACTTGGGCTTGGGAGTGAGGTAATTTTAAAATAATTTGTGTAGATCAAAACACTGATGTGTGGTATTGGTGAAATGGCATCTTGGAATTTTGCCATTCGGGTCACTTATTTATCCTTTTGTTCTTCTACAGTAAAATTAATGCTCTGTCATTGCCATGTAAATAAACACTGCAATTAAACCACATGAAATACAATTTAAATAAAAGAAAAGAACACATATGGCTGACCAAGGAAGTGGCGACTGTATGCTGGCTTGAAAAATATGTGGTTTCAATGTACCACAAAGTAGTGGTCAATTTTCTTCAGGATTAAAATAGAAACCAGATAATGTGCAATAAAGAGTATGTACAAGTGACCGTAAAACCTATTTACAGATTTAGATTTACCAAAAAACCCGCCCCTCCTCCGCACATAATAAAACAAGAAAAAGGGTCTTTGTGAAGCAAGGAAGCGTAAAATCCAGGGTAAAAGTGGTTTGTCCTCTAGAACAGTGGATGTCCTAGCAAAAGAGAAGAGGTCTGCGCCAGGCTTGTGCTGCTGCATGGGGCTACTGTTTAAGGTCAAATATTAGAAAGTGTTTTGCTGAGGTTCCCCAAGTCAGTATCTCTGTAGGGTGGTGTTGGATAGGGAGAGGCTAGGCAGAGAAGTCATCAGAGAACCAGCTAAAAGAATATTGAGGTAAAATTAAAATTGTATTAATGGGTTTATCATGTCTTGGAAACACCTGAGGCTGTAGGAGGGAGCAAAGAGCAGACAGGTAATAGCATCTGTATCTGTTGTGGTTTAAGCCCGGCTGGTAACTCAGAACCACACAATGGCTCACTTACTCCACCTATTCTTCTTCTCCCTGCTCCCGGAGGGATGGGGATGAGAATCAATCGAATGTAACTCCCACGGGTTGAGATAAGAAGGTGTAACACAAACCACTGCTGCTACCACCATCAATAATAATGATAAGGGAAATAACAAGGGAAGAGAACACAACAGCTCACCACCCACTGACTTATACCCAGCCCAATCTGAAGAGCTATCTAGCCCTTCCAGGTAACTGCCCCCAGTTTATATAGTGGGCATGATGTGCTGTGGTATGGAATACCTCTTTGGCTAGTTTGGGTCTGATGTCCTGTCTCTGCTTCCTGCTGGCTTCCCCTCCTCCCTGGTCTGCCGAGAGACTCTTGAGACTCAGAAAGGCCTTGGTCTGAGTAAACATTACTTAGCAACAACTAAAAACATCGGTGCTATCAGCGTTGTTCCCAGGCTGAAAGTCAAACCCACAGCACTGAACCAGCTACCAAGAAAGAGAAAAATGACTGCTACTGCTGAACCCAGGACAATATCCTATTGCACTCTGGCTCACCGCAGGATCAGGCAGAGAAGCAGTGGAGACGGTATTTCTGTCCCATCCCTAAAGCTGCTGAGGACAGGAGCAGTCTACCAGGGTAATTCTTCATCCCACAGGTTGTGGTGGTTCTCCCTGTGCTTTGAACTGTCTGTGGGTAAATAAGAAGCCCTGAAAGTCTTCTCAGCCTTATTTAAAAAGGAGGAAATGCATCCCTATTTCAGCTATGTGTGAGATGTGGAAGGTGACACCGTATCTCTCTAGAAGATGCCTCTCTTGGGTTATGTGTAATTAACTCCAAAGTCACCTTTTTGGTTTGGGTCTTGCATTTGAAACTGAGCACATCTAGGGTGTTTCATCTTAACAGCCTCAGAGCACCACCCTCAGCAGTGCCACACAGTCTTGCGTGTAAATGGTGTTTGGTTTCCATGCTCTTCTCATGGAAATCTCTGCTAAATGGGAACTGATGTTATTTGCAAACTCATTTAGCAGTACTATACTGCACGCTTCTCTGTGGTTTCTTGAACGTGCTTGAAATGTGGACTATGATAATTTGTAAAGCAGCTGACCTTGTCTTCTGCTGTTTGTACCTTTATTTTTTATATTGTTGTTGTACTTGAAAGCTGCAGACGGGGCTTTCCTTTGCCTATAATATCTCTCAATGCAGAGATCACTTGAAGAAAATAAAAAAATTAAAAGGTTAGCTCACTTGAAGAAAGTCAAAGAATTTACTGTCCTGATACAAATATGAGCACCTGTGCATGATGACAGTGTGTTCTCCCAGAACTCTCTTCTGTTATGTGCCTTTGGTGTTGGCTGGCACGCATTTTGTCCATGTGCATTTAACAATGTGGCAATAAACCAGTGGAGACATAGTCTGGATAGTTAAAGTATTTAATTTTGTGTTAAGAAAGCTGTTTAAATATTCATATCTTTTCTCGTGGGTATTGCTTATGGCTTTGTCTGTAAGCTTTTGGATTCAGATAAATGCTGCCAGAAAAAAAAAAAAAAAATGGCTATCCTTACAATTAACACCCTATTTCCACTGTGAGCATTGACATTTGCAGTGCAGGACTGAGCAAGATTTCTGAGCTATTTGTTCTGAGAGGTGATGAGCCTGTGAAGAAGCAGTCAGAAGGAATGCCTTAAGGACAAAAGGAATATTTCTCCATGTAGCCTACTCACAGTGAAACTGGAGGACCTCAGTCATAGCTAGCACAGATATGTCCATCTTTAGTGACCAGGATAGGAAACAATCACCATTTTATACTGCACAGCTTTTCTTGGAGCTAGGAAGAGGGGAATTGTAAACCTGCTTTATTTCTGTTGGCTTCTTTTTCTGATTGAGGTGGAGTAGGGGGAATAGGCTGAAAAATTCTGTGGGCATTTACTTGAAATTTGAGAAACTTTTCATAGGATAATGTTGTCGTATCCTTTTCTATGTGGCTGAGCTGGACTCCTGATGGTTTCAGCCAGATAAATTTTCTCACTCCTTCTTTGTTTAATTGCTATAATTTTTTGTTGTCCTGAAGTGCCTACATGCCTTATAAACAACATCTTTTGGTCGCCATTGAGAAAGGCAAAATTCTTGTGTGAAAGAGGACATAGCTCTGCCACCTTGTACTTTATTCTACCATGTTCCTATGCCCACACTTGATGGCAGTATGTCCTCTTCCCCTGCAGGAGAGATATATCCTTCCTCTCCACTGCATCATGCCATGCCTGCTCACTGCTTTCCTGCTTCTGCTTTTGGGGTTGAGAAGTTGTCGCAAGGCTGTGTGACCATGTCCCAGCATGATTATTTAATTCTCTTAATAGATCAGTTGTAAATAAACCTTTTTAGCTGCCTTGGTGTTGTAGTTCTTCTCCAAGCTCAGTGTGTTCAGGTGCTCCACGCTGTTTTCTGTTGGCATTCGACTTGCTATTTTCTATGCTTGTTTCCTGATTCAGAATGATACTGGGTGGAATGGATTTTTTTTCCTTCTCTATTTAATAATCCACCACTCCACTCAGGTCTTGATCGTGCAGCTCTCCATGTTATTTGCTTCTTGTTGATAGTTTTGTTCATTTTTTTAATTTTCCCTCCCTCCAACAGCAGTGTTATGAAAACAGAGCAGCAGTTAATTTTCTACCAAATTAAGTTTTGTCTGAAATGGACAGAGAGGAGGAAAATGAGAGAAGGAGGAGCTACTGGAGCAGGAAGGCTGGTCTGTGCTGTAACCCAGCTGTCAAGAATCAGTCTTTCAAAGACTTCTTCCCTTCTGTTTTCCATGTCACTGTTTATGGAGCTTTAGTCTGGGTTTTGTTCAAAGCCATCAGCATGATGTTACAAACTACAAATCAAATCCTGCATCCTTGAACACTTTCTCTTCTCACATGTTGGACATCGCTATTGATGTCAACAGATTCATGCCAAAGCAAAGGGGAGCAGCTTTTGCTTTTCTCATCAGCATTGGTAGACATTTGAGTAATGACTGCAGAGTCTTGTCCGTTGAGAAGAATAACTGTGGGAATAAATGCTAGCAACAGACACTTAGAAGGATACATGTGCTAACTGGGAAACAGCTGAATCTGATTTTCCCATATCTCTTGTTTGAAGTGTCCTCTACTAGATAAGTTTCTGTTAGGAACGTGTTTTAATTGGGTGAAGGGCTTTGTAGTGCTTCATGGATCCTTAGTAGTGATTTGGTTTGATTTCACTTTATTTATATAAATTCTACTTTGTAGTCTCCATTTTAATTACTGCATCTGCTTCTTTTTTTCCTCCTCTTACAGATAATTTTCAAGATCAGATGAAGCGGGAACTGGCATACAGAGAAGAAATGGTACAGCAGTTACAAATTGTAAGTTTGCTTTCTCTGCTAAAAATGTTACAAACTGTTGTGTTACGTTTTTTCAGTGCAATGCTCAAACTTTCCCTTTGTTAGCCATGCAGATGTACTATTCCCGAGCTCATATTCCTGAGCTCAGTTGGTTTAGATTCTAATTACCTGGAGATTTACTTTCATACAGTAACCAGATGGGTCTTCATGTTTTGGCTAAACGAAATGCATTGACTCAATGCTGAGAGGTACTTCTTCAGAGAGGAAAGTGAGGGCTGAATGAGTAAACCTTAGGCAGTTAAATGTTCCTACGTTGTATGAGTTGCCAAAGGGGCGCATTTCAGCCCTTGGTAGGGAATCTGGGCAAGGCCAACTTCTCACTGGCAAATAAACCTCAGGATGTGTCTTTATGAAATTTCAGCTGCTAGAAGAAGTGCTTAACTCAGCAGTAAAGGATTGAGTTGCCAAAACACAGCTCAGTGTAGGCACACATTGCTGTTGGGTTTTTTGTTTGTTATTTTAAAATCAAGAGGGATTTTGCATGTGTGTGTTAGTGCAGCTCTGTATCATTGTAACAACTGTGCTGCTTTGAAAATTGACATACTTAATCCAGTACAAGGAGGGGTGTAGTATATGAAGCTGTTTCTTACTCAGATACTGTTTAGTGTAAGAGCAGGGCATGTTAACAAATGGGAGGCTATCAGCATGCTAACAGAGCTTTTTCTGTGCTCAGTCTGATATTCAACAGGGATTTTTTGAAGCAGGTTTGCCAAATATCCTGCCTTACCTGGATCCTGTCTGTGCTTCAGCATCTAAATTTTCCTTGTGCTTGTCACAGAGCCTAGTGCAGGAAAGGCATCGTCCAGCCTTCTGGTACCATCATTTTCTAATTGATGGGTTGGGACATAAAAATAAAGCTGAAGGCCAGGATTGTCAAACTTGTGCACCTATGTTTAGAGGCTTTTAGGAGTGGCCTTATTTTTAGAGCTGCTGAACATTCCTGCTCCCTGTTCCTGCTGACTTCAGGGATTTCAATGAGCGATGGAGGGTGCTTGAAGGAGGTTGTTTATGGACAGAATTCAAGTCCCGAACATCTCTGGAGATTTTTTTCTGCTGCTGGTATCCACTCTTTTCCTTTAATGTGTCCAGTGGTTACTGTGCCGTCCTTTGTCACCCAGTGCCAGGCAAGGACCTTGGCTTTATCTGTGAATTGCATTGTCACAGAAGCAGGTAATTAAGATGCCATCCTGCTTTGGAATTGAGGCAGATGACCTGTCTGATTCCTCCTGTGAAGCACATTTAAGCACGTAAGTTTGTGGCCCCACTTCAGCCTTTACCTTGTGTCAGCTGAACTTGGAGCTAAATCTGCCTCTTAGTGAGAGAATTAATCATCTCTGCCATTCACTTTGTGGTCAGTTTTGAAGTTGTTTCTGAATCTGGATGTCACCACCTCCAGCCAGCTGATTTACAAGAAGTGGAAAAATCACAAGGTTCAGTGTAGTGCTTTTTATTGGACAGGAAAAGGCATATGATCGTGTAATTCACACCTTTTCATGGTACATGCCACAGAAAGACTAATAGTCATTTGATCATTGGATGTACTTACAGTGAGTAGTTTCAGCATTTAATGTGTTGCACCAGCAGTTCAAGACCCCTTCACTCACTGTGGCTGCCTGAATTATTACTAACAGAAATGTTGTCACATCATCAGTAAGTCTTTATGCTCACATTTGGGTATCCCTCCCGATACTGGTGAGGCAGGTTGTGTAGCAGTGAGACAACTAAAAGGATGTTTGCATCTGAAGAACTGAGAGACTGCTGCAAATAACAAGTGTGTTTGTTTAAGATGGGTGCAGAAATCTGCAGTGATGTTTTGGCTGGTAACTGAAATGGAGTCAGCACTTCTGATGTGATAACTCCAGCAGTTACTTCAATTCATTCAAGTGAATATACCTTGTGCACTTATATGTAGAATTAAGATTGCTGAGCTGAATGTGCTAACAACTTTGGCCTTTCTGGGTAATTGCATATATGAGTTAAAGCTTTTAGTTCAAGACACACAAAAAGCATGGTTACTTTTTTTTTTTTTTTTTTTTTTGTTCATTTGCTGTGTTGTTTTTAAAAGGGGCAGGTTGTTTTGGCTTGTATGCACAGAGGATGCTCTACTATTGCTTTAGCAGAGCTGCCCACACCTCATTTTCTTGTTAACATTGAAGTGCAAAGATAAAAGCAGAAGTCTTTAATGTATACTTAAATCTTAATTTTACTTAGAGTTTCACAGCTGTATACCTTTGTATTGTTAAATTCAAAATTTACCAGTATAACTAGCTGCAGAATCTAGCTTAATTGCTTTGTTTATTTTATAATGTGAATGCACAGAGTTAGTTTCTTTTGGCTCTTCTCACCACTGAAGGATTATAAAGCTTCAGTTAGTTCTTTCTGAAGACTTGTGCATGATCTTGAAGGTATCTCCTTTAGGAGGAGGATACAGGAGGTACCAGAGGCAGGTTTTACAGCAGTGATGGTTTCGCTCACCCTGCACTGGAATTCCTCAAGCTACATAACTGAGTAGTCAGACTTTAAAATAAACTGCCTTGGCGCGCTTGATGTGTCAGAGAAGTCAGGAATACAACAAGCTGAAGCTAAGCGTGAAAAGATTAATGAAATGTAAGTTGTATTTGAAAACTTCCTCGTGCAAACGCCCACCACAGCCTCACTTTTGCATGGCAAGGACTGATGGAAGGCGGCGAGTTTTTCTCCCAGTTCTCGGTTTCGCTTTGAAGCTGTAGAGCAGGAGGCGACGATGAACGGCCATGCGTGGGCAGCAGCTCGGGGGGCACTGGCGCGGGCTCCGGATGCCCTCTGCCGCTCCCCGACCGCCACTGCACCCCCAGCACTGGCTGCGAGGACCCTGTCTTCAGTACCCCTCATTAAAAACCTCCGTTACAGCAGCGTTTAATCAATGGGGGTTTGTTTTAATGCTCTATCTGCTCCGGAGGAAAAAAAAAAAAAAAAAAAAAGCCATATTTTATGGCTTCCTGAAAGTCAGAAGTAAAGCTCAGATCATTGGAAAAATGGAAGGTTGAGTCCTGTTCTCTTACATCCTCTGTGACAGATGTTGGCTTCTTTGGACATAACCCTACTTGGTAGGTAGCTGGAGCAGTAGGTCATTGTGCAGCCATCAGCAATTTATGTTGAGAAAGGATTTGGTCAGAGTGTCTTGAGCAGCTGCTGGGAAGTATTAATCAAAGAACCATGGAATGGCTGGAAGGGATGTTAAAGCTCATCCAGATCCAGCCCCCTGCCATGGACAGGGACACCTTCCACTACAGCACATTGCTCCAAGCCCCATCCAACCTGGCCTTGAACACTGGCAGGGATATGGGGCACCCACAGCTTCTCTGGGCAGCCTGTGCAAGTAATTCCAGTATTGCAGCCCGTTTGTGCCAAGCTCTCAGCCAAGTGGCAAGAAGCAACCAATCATCATGTTTAACAAGAAAATAGGTCTTAAATCTTTGAATGCACTTTTCTCTTCCTCCTCCCTCAAAGTGCTGTCTCCTGAATTAGCTATATACAGTGCGTGTACTTGGAGATCTTATATAAAATATTAATTTTACATATGGATTTAGGCATGGATCATTTGGCTTTTGCTATTCAGCTATACAGAAAGGGCCACCAAGAAGAAACGAATATCAAGCACACTGGGGTAAGTTCTAAAGCCGCACATGTGATATGGCCTTAGAAGAGCTCACCTGCCTTTTGAGTTGTTGGTTTCTGTCCAGGGTGACCAGAATTCATCTGTCAGCATGACAGCCAAGTCAGTCTAACAAAGCACTGAGTCAGCTCCTGCTTGAGCCTCTGCATCTGCCTGGTACTGTCTTCTGAGCATGTGTTAGTGGATCACAGTTTAAAATCATAAACTTTCTTCCCCGCTGCCAGGTGGGAGAATGATTAGAAGCAGCCTTCCCAGTGCAATGATTTTTTATTCCTTTTATTCCATTTCCTGTTGGGGGTCTCTTACAAGTAGTTTATTGGTTCCAAGCAAGCACAGACCACAGCTGTAATGTATCCATCGGGGAGACTAAGGTAGTGTTCTCTACTCCTGCAGTTTAGGTAACTAAGATTAGGTAGTGATCAATCCCACTAACTTTACGTAAGGGTAAAAGGCAGCAGGTGTTTGAGGAATGTTAGAAATGTGACAAAGGCAGTCTTTTGTCTTTCCAGCTCCAGTGGAAAACATTGGCTTGATTTTGTTTGGGTTTTTTAATTTAGTTAGACTCCCATGAACTGAATTCCTCCTTTCTAGCCTCTGAGCTCGTATTACTGATCAGAGCTCAGAACTGGATCTAGCTGGAGCTCCTGTGATATCTGATGGCCTTACTAAGATTCAGTGCTGGTTTGAATCAACTCTGTTCTTCAGAGGCAGACAATAAAATTAATCTGGATCTACCTGCAAAATTGATTTCTATTTCTCCATCATGTTTCACCCTGATCTTTAAGGATTCACAAGAATGTTTAAATGAAATAAAAAACCTACCATGTGGTAATGCTGGTAGATCTTCAGTGGTATGAGATCATGTTCCTCTGGGTACTACTGTAATTAAGAAAAGCACGAGTAGGTTAAATTCTTATTTTAGGTTGTATATAAAAAGCAGGTTCTTTGTACAACTGATGCATTCATTAAACAAAAAAGGATATCCACATTTTTGTGTGCAGAGATACTGGTCACTGCATGCATGTTATTCCATATTTGAAAAATAGAAAATGGAAATAGGAAACAGCAGTGCTTTGTTAGGATTTCTGTTTCTGTCCTCTGCTTAAAGTGGTCCAGCTAGATTGATCAACCTTGGTAAGAATGTTAGAGGGAAACATCAGTTCAGCACAATGGCTCTTGGATTTTTTGAGCTGCATCTTGTGCTGAAGTACCTGCTCACAGATACACAGATAATAACAGATAGAAGAACATTTCTGGAAATATGTTCACTGTATTTTGCAGACTCCAAGGCAGATTTCACTTCCTTGCCTCCCTCCTCCAAACTCAGACAGATGTTAATATCTTTTTCTCATTAATTCTTTCACCTGTGCTTTAGTAGTTGGGATGATACGGCAGGTCTGTTTCTGTATGTTCAGTTATCTGCATTTGATTTTTTGGTGAAGCTTCTTTGATGTCCAAGTGTAGCAGGGCTGGACATGTGCTTTAGAAATGAATCCCAAATCCTGTCCATGTATCTGTGCTTTGGTTCATGTTGTGCCCCAGACTCAGGGCTTGCAAACTGGATTCCCTGAATGAAGCAAAGAGAATGTGTTCCAGGAATGCAGCTAGGAGTGTGCTGTAGGACAAGCCTGTCTTTATCAGAACAGACACCATGGATGCACAACAGGGGAATGTATTGTCACGAAGAGCCCTAAACATATTCCACTGCAGCAGCAGAGTTACCAAATGCTCTTCAAATGTATAAGATGACATTGCAGATGATTTAAGTCATGAAGAAGGTAGTTATTTCCCTATTAGACACCCATCTCTCCCAGTTTCATTTACTACGAAGAGAATGGATAACCCAACACACATTGAAAAGACGTTGATGTACCAAATATATTAGAGACATGGATTAAGAACAGTTAATTTCTCACAGAATGTACCCCATTGTATTATGTAGGTCAGTACAGCCTGGGAGATGTCCTATATAATTTGGAGCTATGCAAACTGATGTTGTCGGTTGGACATCCTGAGTGGGAGAGAGAAATCAAGCAGTTGGTGAATCATCATGGGTCTCAGCTGAAATGTGCTTGTTCAGGCAGTTTGTTTGTGGCTCCTGTTTGAATCTAAACTGCAGAAATGGGTGATCAGGTAAACTGTTTCTTTGCAGACATCTCTGCTGCAATTTGGGCAGGAGTTTTCCAGCCTTTGCAAACACGCCCCTGAAGGCAGCTCTGTTTGAGGATGTGGTAGACGAAAAGAACTGGTTTTTGGGGGGAAAATCTGTCAGCAAGCTTCCTGATAGCTTTTCAGTTCTGTCAAGAGGAAGGGCTATAAGAGTAGTCAGACAAGACATCCGGATCCTGGGTCTTCTCAGGTCATCGGTGTTTTGGCCTCTCAGTTCATGCACACTCATTTCCCTTTCCCCAGGGCTGTGTAGTGTGGGAAGCAGCATGCCCCTATGAAAGGCTTCTGCTTTCATTCAGCCAGACGGCTCATCTTTGCAGATGCTGCTGCTTCTTGGTGCTGCTGCTTTCAATCACATTGACCTCCTTTCCTGAGAGATGAAAAGGTTAGCTCCTGAGCTGCAGCTGCTCCTTTCTTTCCTCTCATCCTGAGCCTTCCCTGCTCTTTTCATTAAGGCAGGCAGGGAAGGATACATCTCTTAATGTAATTGCAGATACTACACCTTACATCATCCAGGAGACATGCTGAGTACAATTCACACAATCACCCTCACATACAGTGGGCATCATGTAATTAAAAACAAAACAGGATATACAAGAATGTATGTTAGGTGTATGGTCAATGGATATGGATGTAAATTCACACGTTTTCAGCTGCGGGGGGTAGGTTGCTTCAACTCTATGCATTTGCCTGCCTCTTCCTTTCACTGTTCATGCAGCTTAAGGCCTTGCTCCTGACTTAGGCTGGTCATATTTGTCATCTTGCAGTAACATATTCGACATTGTTTGTGAATATATGGTGGAGTGCCTGACAGCTGAAGAAGGTCATCTCAGTGTGCAGCAGTGCCTAGGAATGGAGTGACATAGATTTTCTGATCCCAACCTGAATTCCTCCAACAGTCATTCCAAAAGGCAGCATCAAGGAATAGTGAATTTGTAGTCGCTTGGATTCCCAGCTATGGAGAAATCTCAAAGCAATTCAGTTTTGTTGCATCCTAAAGGCCCAGCATTGGAAAGGAGCAGCCCTGAATAGTATTCCCAGTAGCCAGGGAGCACATCATCCCAGTTTGTTTCTAAATATAACTCTGTTCCCCAATATGACTATGTATATTCTCTGTTTTTCTTTAATTATTTGTTCCACTTCAGTGGCTTCCCTCAGACTGATGCAAGTCAGAGATAACTATTAGGAACTTCCCAATTGTGGTGCTATAAATACATGAAGTCTCATACTCCCAACATGGCTGTGCAGGCACCAATGCATGTTGCTTGCTCTGTTATGAACAGCTGATTTTTGTCATCCTGCAGGCAGCAGAATTAGTGGTGGATTTAATTTTTGACAGCAACTGCTAGAAACAAAATATTGGAAGACATCTTTTACACTGGATTTTAAGATATATCTGTTGTTTTAATTTGGGCCTTTTTTATTTTATTTCTGCATCAACATTCTTGTGGTTTTGTAAAGAGCTCAATCCTTTAATTTGAGGCACTGTTTCCTAAAATGATACAGGGAGGCAAACAAAAGCCTTCATATGCAGGGATTCCAGTTTAGATGTTTCATCAGCCAAACCTTGGCCTAAAGCAGTTGCTTTGTCTCTGTGTCATTGCAGATTCCCTATGCAGCAAGCTTGATCAGGAAAGAAAAGCTCGGCGCACACCTCAGCAAAAGCTAAAGGTGAGCTTATGAAAGATGAGACTTTATTCTGTTTTACTTGGATGTCATGTTTTTCTTTGAAGCCATTGCAAGATTAAAGGGATCATTCTTTGGCTTGATGTTACTGATTCTGGTCTAAAAGCTCTGTCTGTGAAGGTGCTGTGCTACTGTGTAAACCTGATGACTGACATGTCACGTGAATTACTCCTACTGTAGTAGGACATTCTGCTCAGAGTTGGCCATTGGGTGAATCCAGGCCTCATTGCCTGAGCATGTGCTTCAACTCTGGTCAATAGTGGTGTAAAGGTCATGTACCATCAGTGGAAGGAGGGAAATACCCTGGCATTCAGAGGGCACTAAAAGTTCACACAGAGACAGGTAGAGATGAGGTTTTCTGCCCATAATGGAGCTTTTTCTCAAGAAAGAGCAGTGTATTTTGGGAGCTTTACGGAACAACACAGACTCTCTGTCTTCTGTAACTCAGTCTCCTGCATAGGGCAGTTACCTTGCTGCCCGTATGCAGCATATTTGCAAACCCAACACTGCATTTTTCAAGAGTGTTTTTTAGAAGCATTCAGTTAAAAGAAGCACCATCTCCATCATCATGGCTGATTGGAGAAATTCCCGGTTCAGGTGCTACAGCCTCAACATTTAAACATTTTTTCTGGTAAAATAAGAGATGGAGAGGCAGAAAGCTGGTAGCCCTGCTACTGTGATATGACACAAAATATGACTTGTGAATTCACTGAAAAGTTCCCTGAGGTAGAGCAGGTAAATTAGAAGAAAAGAGCTACTCATAGGTAGAGGCCTCAGTAATGCATGAAGTAGAGGTCCTCAAAAGAAAATATGCAGCATCTGAGGTGGTGTTGATAGTACAGATGATGGATGTTTGCCTGAGCTATGGAAGCAGCATACACTTAAAACATTAGGAGTTAGTTACCATACAACCAGTATCTGGCCTTGAGCTCTGCCTGCTGAGATAAGGGGATTAATCTAAGCATCAAGTTGGTCTGTTTTGCCTCTTGTGCATACTTTATTACTGTCTGCCAGCATTTTCCAGTTGAGTCTTCATTAATCTGAGCACTGATTTAAAATAAACTCAGTGGTGTTAATATCCCAAATAGAACAGTACACTTCCCAGATGAGAAGCAGCAGGTTCTGCCTTGAGCACCTTGTCCAAAGCACTGATCTGCAATAAAAGTCTGCCTGAGGATGGCAGCATCAGATGAACGGCACCATTTGTTCCCATCATCAGGCTTTCACCAGCTGATAGTTCCTGCAAGGAAGGTGCTGGCATCACAGCTACGAGCATTTCCTGCTTATTTGCTGTGAGCGTGGAGGATGGATGCATTTCTCATGCTGTTTTTGTTTCCAGTGGCACACCATCCCTGCAGACAACAGGGATTTCTCTAAGTAGGCCCTAGTGTTTTTGAAAGATTAGTTGTTACTTAACTGCTAAGCTAAATCAGTCAAGCAGAGAATCACAACTATATTGTTCAGAAGCAACTGCAGATTCTCCGTGTGCCAAGCAGAAGAGGGTTGCCTCAAGAAGGAACATGTATGCATACACATACCCACATCATACACCAAGGAGTTGAAAAACTTGTGCACTGATGAGCAACCACTCAATTAATACTCAGTGGTTTTCTGCTACCCTTGTTGGGCTTTGTGTTCCTTTCCACAGCAGTTCTTGTGTTTAGTGGTACTTCAGTGAGTTACAATTTGCACTTCATCTTTAATTTAAAAGTATTTCTACCTGGCTCTACAGATACTCACTAGCAAATTGTCAGAGGGTGCTTCTGGAGCAGGTGATCTACAGGTGTCCCCTTTTCAGGGATTGCAAATTAATGTTATAATTCTGTGAGTAAAGAAATCTCAGACTTGGGCTTTTAACATTTTCTCTCTCTTTTTTCCTTCTTTTTTGTTTCAATTTGCAGCAGCACAGGATCTTTTGCAGCCGTTAACCTTCTAAGTTATCACTTGCCAGTCAGAAACCTGACTTGTTTAAAGACTGAAACAAAATGGAAGATTGGGGATACAGGTTCCTTTGAACCCGAGGACAAGTGACCTCAAAGCATCATGGACAACCATGTAAAATAGAATGTAGCAGCCATTTATTAGTAAAAGCAAAACAAAACAAAAAACTAAAAAAAAAAAAAAAAAAAAAAATGCCTGTCCTGGATCTTTTTTGGTGGTACCAAAGTTTAAGTCTTTGTGTTTTTAGAAGGACTACTGAACCTGGTAGAGAAAATGCTTTCAATGAATCGTACAGATAAGCTGTGAAAGGAACTGATGCTCCTTTCAATGCCACAAACACTGACAACATCTGTCAGTTCATCTTTTGCTTTTGAATTGTGATTGTTTCATGGAAAGAAATGTGTGTCTTACCAGACGGGCCAGAACCACGTTTGGATGGATGGATGGATGGATGGATAGGGCAGAGTTAGCCATACACAGTGCTTTCTAAAAGCAGACTGGAAATTCTCACACCCCTCTCCCTCGGCCCTCTCCTCCTCTGGTATTTTGCCTGCTGTATGAATTAACGATTGTACTCCTCTGGAAATATTTTACAATTTAATATTGAGTGTAATTAAGAATATAATCGCTGTTATCAAAAAAGGTATTTAACTCTGTTGTAGTTTCTTTATCATTCATGTGGAAAAAAGTCTATAATAAAAAAAAGAAAACTATGAGATCATAGTTGAGCTTCGCTGTAATTTAATGCTGTGCTTACTCCACTAGAGAAAAGAACTGGGAAATTTATCCCTAAGAACATCTTTTTGGAAGTATTTTAATTCATAAATAACATGTCAAAGTATTTAGTGGCAGAAATCCTCTGCCTTTGGTTATTTAGAAAACATTAGGAAGTACCTGCAGTGAAACTTCAGAATATTCCTTGTGGATCTACAGAAATAAAGGGAGACATGCCAAAGTCAGTTGACTTCTGAAGGCCACAGCAGCAGTCTTCCAGTTCTTGTCCATGATGTGCAACCCACCAATTACTAGGGCTTTCCTGAGTGAAATTCCTGCCCCCAGGAAGTCCCAGCCATGCTGTCATCCCTGAGCATAAAACAGCGTAGAACACTGTCCACACCGATACAGCACCACCAGATCTGAAAGCAGTTTCAGCTACCCCCAGCATTTAGATGTGTCACTGTCGTGGTTTAAGCCATAAATCAGCCACGCAGTTAGTTCACTCACTTCCCCCTTTTTCTTCCCTCTACTCCTGGAGGGATGGGAAGGAGAATCGAAAGAATGCAACTCCCAC
>JAOEHY010045276.1:25925-38593 GCA_025447955.1 Psilopsiagon aurifrons
CTGCTTCCTCCCGGCTCCCCTTCCTCCCTGGCAGAGCATGAGGCTCCAAAAGTCCTTGGCCAGACCAAACATCACTACGCCGTAACTAAAAACATTGGTGTTATCAGCGCTGTTCTCAGGCCACAAGTCAAAAAAAAAGCACTGCACCAACTACTAAGAAGGAGAAAAATGACTGCTACTGCTGAACCCATGACAGTCACAAAGATGCTCTCTCAATATTCCCCTCATTCCCAGCAAATCCCTGGGAGATTCAGTCATCTGGTTTTATAGCTCCTTATATCCCAGCAGATCTGGAATGCAGGGAGGGGAGGAAGGGCACAGCCTGTTTTCATTCCCTTCCCTGCACAGTATGCTCACGCAGTATGTGAGCTGACAATACTCAAACACAATACTGAGTTGGCATCATTATAGCTTTTGAGCATGGAAAAAAGCAATGAAAGAAAAGAAAGCTGGACCAGGTCAGACCAGAAGTTCACCTGTGCCAGTACCCTCTTCCCAATAATAGATGAAATCAGATACTTTCTGAAAGCACGCAAGCAGTTTGAATTATATTCCCAGAATATAGTTTTAGCTTCTAATGATTTACTGCTCATGGGTTTTTTGATCTAGACATGATGTCTTGTTTTTAATAACCTACAATGGATTTTTTTACTTACACAAACTCATCCAGTGACTTCTTAAAACCTGGACACACTTTTAGCAGTTTACAGCATCCCGTGGCAATAAGCTCTACAGCTTAAATATAGGCTGTGGGGGAAAAGCAAACCAGCTTCTGATGTTCAGAGCTGCCACCCTTTAGCCTCATTTTATGACCTGAGATGAGACCAGTTGCCAGTTGACCTCTGGCAATTCCTGTACACCTTTTCTATGCCAGCTGTGTTTTCAAACTAATCAATAACTGATTTCAAAGCATCTATCGAACTTTTCAGTTGTCTTTTTCCAGGTTGAAGAGTCACAGTAATCACAGAATCACAGAATGGTTTGGGCTGGAAAGGACCTTAAAGGTCACCCAGTTCCAACCCCCTGCTATGTGCAGGGACACCTTCCACTAGCTTATGCTACCCAAGGCTCGGTCCAACCAGGCCTTGAACACTGCCAGGGATGGAGCATTCACCACCTCTTTGGGCACCCTGTGCCAGCGCCTCACCACCCTCACACTAAAGAACTTCTTTCTTGTACCTAACCTGAACCTCCCCTATTTAAGTTTGAACCTGTTACTCCTCATCCTCTCACTACAGTCCCCAACAAAGAGTCCCTCCCCAGCATCCCTATAGGCCCCCTTCAGACAGTGGAAGGCTGCTATGAGGTCTCCACGCAGTCTTCTCCAGGTTGAACAGCCCCAACTTTCTCATCCTATCTTCACATAGGAGATGCTCCAGTCCCCTGATCATCCTTGTGGCCCTTCTCTGGACTTGTTCCAACAGCTCCATGTCCTTCTTACACTGAGGACACCAGAACTGCACACAGTGCTGCAAGTGGGGTCTTATAAGAGCAGAGTAAAGGGGCAGGATCACCTCCTTAATTCCTCCAACAGAAGCAGTCCTATAGCTTGTAGCCTTCATGTACCTTTTCCTGATCAGCCATATCCTTTTTGCGTTGGAGAATTAGCTACGTAGGGTAGTCAAGATACAGGATAATATATAGATTATAGTACAGAGTGACTTGATGGTACTTTCTCTGATGAATGAACTCGACTGTAGTGTGTTGGCAAGATGTCTTACCACTACAGATCAAAAATTTTGCCTGGACATAAAGTAATCCCATTGCTCAATGACAAATTAACTGTGCTAATGGCTTCTGAGTGCCAGAGCTCCTGGATGTGGTCAGACATGCAGAGTAACCCATTGTCCCTCACCAGCTGAGAACCAGCCTGTTCAGACCCAGGGGCAGACACAAAGGGTCTACAGCAGATTGATTTGTTTTCTACTCTACTCCCTGCTAAAGCAATGATCAGACCACCACGTTCCCCAGTGACTTCCAACAGCAAGTAAAATGCGAGTAAGTACTATGTTGCTGAAGTTGTGAAGCTGTGTATTAAATGCATAGTTCACAGAAATGACAGAATAGATGTGCAACAAATACATTTCAAATGGAACATTCAAACTTAAAATGCCCAGTTTGCACTCAGTTAGGCTAAGCTCCCCAGTCAGTAAATGGAAACACCACTTTTCTGGTTTGTAACTGATCTACAGACCGCAGCTGCAAATGTTATGATGGAACATATGTCTCAGAATTAAGCATGAATGGGGTGTTTTGAATTAAAAAATCATCCCTTGTACTGATAAAGCTCAAGAACATGATCCTAGAAAACAAACACAGGGCAGTCACCGCCTACACAAATCTACTTTGGTAAACAGCCAACAAAGCTTCTTATCACCGTTTGCTTTTTGTTTGCTTTCCTCTTGTGCCAAAGTTTGCACACATTAAAGTGATGAGGATCCCATAAAACACTTGTGTTTCACATGCTCAACTGCCAACCTTTACACCACCTTGCATCATAAAGGAAAGACAAAGAAAAGGGTACTGAAAGATTTGCCCAGTAGCTGATACGGCTCTTTATGCCTTATACCTACCCTAAGCCTGTGTCTATACTAACATCCCCTGTACACAACTCAGCTGTATAGTTAAAGCATTGCAGTGGCCCTGACAGAGTTGTGCTTGAGCCTGTTGATGTCCTAGGCAGCTGTTCTCAGCATGGCTGGTAAGTCAACCCATATTGCAGCCCTTTCCAATGGCACTTTGAACATGGCTACCCTGAGCTGAAAGGTGAGGGCTTTGCAGTGTGGGTACAGCCCTTCAGTGCCACGTGAGAATGACCCCAGACACAGTTAATTTACTGGTATAGGTTAGCCCATATGGGTACTGTCCTTGCTATAAAATAAAGAGTTACTGTGGAAATTAAGTATTCAGATTTTCTTACACCTGACAACACCTTTAAGAAATACTTGTGGCTGACCAAATAATCACTTCTACAGCTGCTACCGCAAGAGAAGCGAAAGGCAGCAGCTGTATTACACATCTTAGTTTTAGCTTTTCTTTCATCAAAACCCCAAGAGACTGGCAGAAAAGACAGCACAGGCTACTGAGCTGTGATTTGAATTTTCCTGGGTGCTTGAATAAACAATAAACAGATTCAAAAGGCTCATTAGCAATTGACAGTCTTTTTATTATTCCCTCACAAAGCTGTGTTTCCATGAACTGCCTACAATGTCTCCGAACTGAGCTCTGTCCTTCAGATATGAAAGTGCTTCCCCAGGACTCAGAACCTACCCAGTTTGGTTCTGAGATCCTTTAGCACAGTTATTTATGTTGAAGAAGTAGTGCACCAACAAAAAGCATGAAGATATGTGATTTCCCTTACTCATAAGCACTGGACCTTCTTATGGAAATTTGTACTTTTAGGTGCTTTCAAACCATCTCTCTCAGACTTTTTTTACCTTCCTTGTTCTAAGATGGGAGGTGCAATCCAGTGACTCATTAACAAGTTATTAGTAGAAAGTATATCTGAGAATTTACTGCTCTTCAGATGGACCATACCAACAAGTACATACCTTGATTATTATAAAAAAAGTTACCTCAGCATGAACTGGCCAATTAAAGATGTTAACAGTGAAAATTTGGAAGTTTCATCTGAACTGGGTATGGCAAGAAGGACAAGGCCCTGCTATTTAACAGTAAATAAAATGTTTGTGCTCTTTGTGCTACTGAGCAACTCTTGATTGTTCCTGTGCCTTTTCTCTTCTGTGAGGGGTTAAAGTTCAGATTTACTCTAAATTTTTTCTTTCTTTTCCAACACTTTTAATAAATCTTCAAGGAAGCTATAGTATCATAGAATGCCAGACTGATTTGTGTTGGAAGGGACCTTAATGCTCATCCAGTTCCAACCCCCTGCCATGCACAAGGACACCTTCCACTACAGCAGGTTGCTCAAAGTCCCTGTGTCCAACCTGGCCTTCAACACTGCCAGGCACGGGGCACTCACAGGTTCTCTGGGCAACCTGTGCCAGCGCCTCAGCATCAATTTATGTTTCATTTTGAGCTGTCTGTTTGATAAAGAGGGAAAGCACTGGCATTTGCCTCCCTTCTATGCTTTTTGTGGCATATACAACATGGAACTGGTTTTTAACATCAGGCTTGCTCTGACATGAAGCCAAACAAAAGGCCAGTAATGCCTTGGAGGACAGGAGAAGGTACTTATATATTGAGTGTCCTCCTCTATGGATAGTATAGAATGGCTCACTGACCACGGATCACCTTAACCAAGAACATACCTCCATTTACCTGCAAGCCTCTTCTCCACTCTTCACCTCTCTAAAATCTGTTTAATGTAGTTCATTCACTATTTTCTTACACCACAGAGGAAAATTCACAACCATGGTCATTATCTAAATGTGCTCAGTGATTTGGACTGTGGACATCTGAAACCCTGCCAAACAATCTCCAGAGACCTGGAGAGGTGTTTTGGTCCTGTTTGATACCAGCACTGAGGCAAGAGGAGCTGAAATTATTTTTCAGCTACCTATCAAGGCACAGCGGAAAAATGAGTCAATCTCCTTTGTTTGTTCTGAAATATGTGCCAGCACAAAGTGTATTAATGTTGTGTGTGAAGGTATCAATGAGAAAGGAGTGTCCACCCTGGAGCACCACTCCTCTGGTCACAAAGCGCAGGCAATCGCACATTTCACCAGATAACTCAGTGCAGTTGCCAGCTCAGCTCCAGTCTCCAGTAAGGACTAGGGACTTCTGCAGGGCAAAACAAAGTCTACATCTACAGAGATGTGACTTCCTTAACAGAGGCATGTAAAGAACTGCAGAGCAACATTGAAGGTACACTCCTGCCCACAGTGCAGTGAAGAACAGGTAAGCCAGGCTGCAAGAAACACTAAAATGAAGTATGTTTGAAACCCATCACTAAGCTGCCCATCACCAATTAACAGCTCAATGGCTTTTAAAATTCCTGCCTGTTTGCTTTCAGTGTGAAGACCCAGGCTGGTCTGCCAAATACCCCAAGAACAGGGACGGGGCTCAGACTTACTGTGGTACTATAGTTACCCCTTGTCCAGGAGCCTGGTGGGCTTCCCTTGCCTGTAGACTACCAGACCAAGCAGCTGCTTGCCCTCACCCAGCCTGCTGGAGGAGACCCAAGGGCACATCAAAGGCAAGTTTCTTGGGTGTGTTTCTTGCACGATTTTGCAGTAACTCCTGAATGAGGCAGTTTTGTTGGAGGAGTTCATGCAATCAGCCCACCAGGAAGGGTCCAGTGCCCAAAAGAAGCACTGGCAGGGTTCTAGATGGAAACCAGCTGTGTCTCCTTCTCCACCAGAAAGATCATGAAAAGAACTGCAACAAAAGGATAGCGAGTTAAGCTTCTCTTTGATCCACCTCCAAACTTTACTGATTGGCTACAAACGGAAGAGATTGTTCTGACCTAACAAAAACCACAGAGAGAAGGAAGTAATCAACAGAGGCAAATGAAGTGAGCAATTAGCCTGAAACCCTTCTGACCAGCTTTACCATCATGCAAGGTCTCAGCAGCACAATGCTAATGCAACGATCTACAGCAGTCACAAGGTAACCCAGAAATCTGTAATCTTATTCTACTCTAGATTCAAACCACTGTGGTTTGTTCTCTTTTTTCAAACTGAAGGGTGACACTGACGACATCTTACTGCTGTGACAAAAAGAGATTGTTTCATGGGGGCTGGAGGATTCTGTAGTAAGCAGGTGATCTTTCACTTTCAGTAACAGCTCAGCTTTCCTTACACCAGGGAGACTTAACGTGAGAACCTGAAACAGCTTCTAGGCCAACTTTTCTGTTTATTCACAGACAGATGCACAAATAGATAAGAGGCAAAGCCTGGACAGTCTGCTTAGACATAACATTATGCTGCCTGGTTTTACTGTCCAAGCTTTATGAAAACAGCAGTTGTTGCAGATCCCTCTGATTTATGTTAGTAAGAGGGGTGATGGTTGTAGCGACAGGACAAGGAGTGATGGTTTTGAACAGAAAGAGGGAGGATTCAGACTAGGTAAAAGGAAGAAATTGTTTATGATGAGGATGGTGAAGCACTGGCACAGGGTGCCCAGGGAAGCTGTGGCTGCCCCATCCCTGGCAGTGTTCAAGGGCAGCTTGGATGGGGCTTGGAGCAACCTGCTCTAGTGGAAGTTGTCCCTTCCCGTGGCAGGGGTTGGAACTTGATAAGCTTTAAGGTTTCTTTAACGCAGACCAGTCTGGGATTCTGTGATTCTATGTCATACACAGTATTTCCATCCAAGCAGCATTTCAGAGCTGGTGTTATTCCTCACATAAACATGAGTATGGATTGGCTTGGCTTTTCCCCTATAGGGCTGCATTTTCTTCAGTCACTTGCTTTTTTCTAATGCAACCTGTGGCTACACAGATTTTCCACTATAATTCCATTTTGAGTTAAGTATATTGATGCAAAGAGAGAGCCTGAAGTGCAACATGTAAGACTTTAGACACAAGCTCCTTTTATTCCTGAGAACATATCGGCAATTTATTCTTGAGTTTATTAACTGAATGTCATCAGGGTACATACTGTGACTCCACATTTTTTTCCTATAGAAAAAGAGCTAGAATACAATACAATAATGATTGTAAATCTGTGTATCAACAGCAAGCTGGAAATAGGGTTGTGCTTCTGCCTGTGCCTGTCTGGCAGCATCAGTACAAGGTCACACCTGAATCTGACTTGAGCACTTGATTTTTATCCCTTTTACTTTACAGTAATTAGCTGTGTGACAGTTTTAAGCTTCTACAAAAGGAATATTATCATAAAAGCAAGAGGCAGGAGATCTCCTTGAAATTCCCAGCCATGCCACAGGCTGTCTAACCAATATAAGGCAAATTGTTTCTCTCACTTTCCCCAACTTGACATTAGGCTCATGACTTTTCCTTGCCCACATACTTACTGTTAAAGAAAGCTTCATTCATCATTTTTAGAAACTCCATTCTTGGATGAGGGTTTGGAACGAGTAAGCATTTCTGTGGTAACATAATGTTATTTGCATAAAGCAAAAAATGGTATTCTGGACACCCATTACCATTTAGCTGTTGGTCATTCCTAGCTATTTTCCCATGTGGTGGCGGAGGGTTTTTACAGGAGTTAAGCATTCCACTTCCAGAGGCAGTAAAAGAAAAGGTATAACCTCCACTCAAGGAACCTGGTCTCAGTTACCCTTTCTGCTAAAGTATCTCTGTGTGTCCTAAGGCAAACTGGTTTGGGGTTAGGTAAAAGTGCGTGTTAGATGTGTTACAGTGTGATACCAACATGCGTGTCCATGCCAAAATTAGATGCATAGACGAAGTCAAACCTCAGACACTTTGGGAAGCTCACTGCCCCAAGGGAAACATTCAGGGTTTTGATGTCAGATTAAATTCTGCCTTTTTTGATCTGTCCCGTACCTCATCTTGCTTTGGTTTCAAGTCTGCAAAATGGCAATAGCAGAATCTATCTCACACTGAAGTTCTCAAGGTAAGTTCACATTAGAGATGGTGAAAGACTCAGACATCACAAATGGATCTAAAATAAATATGCTGGGTTTGAAAGTTACACTGCAATCCGAATGTCTATGGGCTTTCTTTTTCAGGATGGTCCATGCTGGTGATGAAGGCTTCCACAACATGGTGGTTTCCAAGGAAGAAGGTGTTTCACTCTCCTGTTTGTGTTCATTAGCATTTAAAATCAGTTCTGCAGTGTTCGTGTGGTGACTGTGTGGTGATACTGCAGAACGGTTCCAGGCAACAGCAGTCTTATCAAGTGTATGAGATCAGCAGAAACTGAGTGTTGCATGGGCTCAAAAGGGATTAATCAGCCATGTTAGACCTGTTTCTATTGAGGTTTTAGAGTGGGAAGAATGGCGGGCATAAAATGCTGTTGCAGCAGAAGAGAGTGTGGGAGACTTGGAGGCACAGGGGTGGATACGGGATATAAGAACTGTCCATCAAGGAATGAAAAAAATTCACTCCTTCAAGTCTAATCCAAGAACAAAAAAGGACAGAAGCAGATTGAAAAGGGTGGATGGAAAGTGCTGGCTAGAGAGGCAGTAAGACTCAGGATCCTGCTGTGTCTTTACCATGAGTAGGTAGATAGTATATGGAATAACTGTGGTCTGACAGTGCTTGGCAGACTTTTCTACCCTCAGATCCATAGGGCTTGGTTTCAGTCTCAGACCTAAAAAGCAGTTTTGCTTTGTACCTTGGTAGATAAAGACCCACCAGTTACTGAACTGATCAGTGATATTTAGAAGAAGTAGTTCCCAGACGTGCCTTTCTGATTGCTCTTCTCCTTCCATGGTCCGCAGCAGAAGAACTGTCAGAATTTGCAGCCTGTAGCAAGCTGGGGTCATTTCACAAAAGCTTGAGATTCTTAAAGCTGCTTGTTGGCAGAACTCACCTGTGATTTCCATGCTTTCTTCAAGGTTCACCACCATCTACTTATGAGATTATCATGGTGTCTCTCAGTGGAAGCCTCTTACTGTTGGTTGCCATCAGCGTAGCAATAAGTATTCTCCGGAGGTGAGTGTTTGGGCAGTAGGATTGGATCCAGGGCTGCCAAGGAAATGTGTGCAGTGAAGAATTCCTGCAGGAGCCAAGTGCAGTCAGGGAGCTCATGGGAACAGCCTGCCAAATCCTAGTTCTTCTTGGGCTCCTCCAAGGCTCCTTCTCCATCAGCCCACCTCGGGGTGCAATAACGGTGCCTGGAGAACTGCTATGATGGGTGCTTGCAGAATATCAGTTTAAGGCAATGACATTTAGTTTTGCATTACCAGGCTTTATTTACATATGTGGACTGAAATTTTATTGAGGGAAAATATGAGACCCAAGCCCTTCATTTCTCACTACTGCCAACATTTTCTGGTTTGTTTTTTTTTTTTTCAAGAGCAACCTGAGCTCACAGAAGTGGGATGTTCCCTGAGATAATTATTTCTATTATGAGAAATTATGTTTTGAGAAATCTCTTCAACAAAAATTCTGTTCAGCTTTAGTATGAATGCATCGAGCCAAATGCAGGGGAAAAATGGGGTCCCTAAAGGGTGGAAGATTGAGGGAGAGTAAAAGGTCACTTCCATAATGACTTACATCAGCTGTATCCCAGCTGCCAGTTCTGTACTGCCATTAGTTATATCCTGTTATTAACTGAATTGCATCCGAAACACAAGCAGCTCTTCATGTCTTGCTTTTGCTCCATTTTTGCCACGCCAGGTGCTGCACGTCAAATTACTCATCCAAAAATCTCAGTGCACCTGCAGTGGTGGAAAACTTAACAGTGGCAAACAGAAGCTCTGATAAGATTTCAACAGTGGATTTCACTGGCCCAGTGTGTATCAGTTACATTTCTGGCACGAGAACCGTATCCCCA
Source organism: Psilopsiagon aurifrons (assembly GCA_025447955.1). Taxonomy (NCBI): domain Eukaryota; kingdom Metazoa; phylum Chordata; class Aves; order Psittaciformes; family Psittacidae; genus Psilopsiagon; species Psilopsiagon aurifrons. The sequence continues at coordinate 35,309 of JAOEHY010045276.1, forward strand.
GCCGGAGTTTGCCATCCATGAAGGGATAAATTCCATTGGTGAGCCATTATTCTCCTTTGCTGTCTCAATTATGTGCCTCAATTCAGTGCCAGAGCAGTGATGACTCACAGCTTCTTCCACCTGTAGCTTTCTTCTGGAGACAAAAGGACTGTGGGGTGTATGCTGCGGAGAGCTGATGGACCAACATGACCCACCATAGATTTGGACTGTGAACTTGTTCTGCACTAGTACTGGAAAATGCAGGAAAATTGAATTGTTTAATCAAAGTGAAATTTTTTAATCAAAGTGGAGAAAAAGCTGCCTAAGTAAGTTGTGGCTGCCCCATCCCTGGAAGTGTTCAGGTTGGACAGGCCTTGAGGAACCTCTCTAGTAGAAGGTGTCCCTGCCATGGCAGGGGGTTGGAACTGGATGAGCTTTAAGGTTCCTTCCAACTCAAACCGGTCTGGGGTTCTTTTGTTTCTCAGCTGCCTTGGCACTAGGGAGGCTCCCCTTCTTGACAAGCCATTTAGTTTTCTCTTTCCCTCCATCTTTTTCCTTTTACTGTTATTCTGCCTGACACGATTAGTAAATTCGTATTGCAGCCTTTGTGAAGAACAAAGGGCTGTAAAACTGTAGTGCTTTAACTTCTTTATTTGAATACTTTTCCCTCTTATGTACCTTATCTCTGCATCTTTCCACATTATCTCTTTCTGTGGGATGAGTCATGAGGGAAAAAAGACTGGGGGGGAATTTCTGGTAATTTTTACAAAGATTTCCCAGTCCCTCTGACTCACAGGTGAATCCCTCATGCTATGTTGAGACCTAACCTTTTGCACACGGTTTCTTCCTACATATACAACTAACTTTGCAGCTGTGCTGAAGTTATTGGACAGACTGCAATCTCTTAAGGTACCAGGTCTGTAGGTTTGTTTTTGAATCTGCCCACCTTTACAGCCTCAAGGAAGATACCATCTATTAATCATTAAACTGAGCACTCCAACCTTCCTGGCACTGATGACCTCTGCCTGGTGTGGCATCCATTTGCTAAGGAACAAACCAGGGTGTTCTCCCTGTTCAGGTGGCAGTTACAGGGAGTAGGTTAGTCTAGGATCTGGAATGGAGAGGGATAAGTGTGTTCCTTTGATCTGGCCAGCCTTGTCCAACTCATCCTAGAATCAGCTTGGTTGGAAAAACCCTTTAACCTCATCCAGTTCAACAGTTCCCCAGCACTGCGAAGGCCACCACTAACCCATGGCATTGAGGGTCTTGCCTACACGGTGTACGAACACTTCCAGGGATGGTGACTCCAGCCCTGCTCTGGGCAGCCTGTTCCAATGCCTGAGCACCCTTTGGCGAAGGAATTGTTCCTCATCTCCATCTAAATCTCCCCTGGTGCAGCTTGAGGCTGTTTCCTCAGACACCCCTTCTCTTTGCTCTCCTTAATACCCCTTCTTGCTCTTCATGCTGCTCACTGCACAGAGACAAAATCCCCCCTTTCAAAATTCATGGAGCTGTTCCCTCATCCTTCTCTAAATCCCTCCTTAAGACCTGCTGCTGCCTCAGCGCCTGCAGATCCTGACTGTCAGCAGAGAGGCAGGGCAAAGCAGAGGCTTCTGATTCTCTGACAAAGTCTGCTTGGTTGGCCTGCTTTTGATATCCACCGTCTTCCAGCTGAGACTTGAACTGGAAAATACCTATTCCCGTGACCTCTGAAAGGTATCTATATGGTACTGAGCACAACAGGCTTTGTTTCAACTGGTGTGTTCCAGCATGAGCACAATGCCAGTGGTGACTGGCGTGAAGATGCCAATAATCATAGTATAATATAATGTAATATAATGTAATACTGATCTGTTGATTACACCAAGATGAGTAGCAATGTGTGTGTGTGCACATGCACTAGACAACAAATGACATTTTAAGGCTGTTAATGTACAATAAACTTAGGAAATGGGATCAATAAATGCAGGTGTAAATTCAGAATTTTGTCTTTGTTTTTCCCTTGTTCTTCAATCCGCAGGCAGTCCTTTTGTGTGTGAATTAATGTCCTCTGAAGGCACAAAGCTGGCAGGCTATGTTGTGCAAAGGAATGGCTATTCACTTTCAAAATTAGGAAGGAAAGAGAGGATACCATACAGCACATCTAATGTCACAGATAATACAAAAATCTTTTCTGTACCTGCTCAAGGATAAAAACCAGATGCACTGGTTCTTACCCTATACTCTCAAATGTACAAAATATGCTGCATTCCCAGTTTTGATCATTAAAGCAAACAACTTGACATTCAATTGTTCTGTCCTGGTTATATACTCAATTTATGCTAGCAAAAGATGCCTTATGTCTGTAGGATACATCATTAACCTTTGCAGCAGTTTGACAGCGCAACAAGTATGATGAATAAAGGATGACAAAGGCTTTAGTATAACAGGTTTGTTTATAACACTGAACTGAGCCACAGAACCTAAATTTTTCACATACACAGAGTTTTTCAGTTAATGGAGTTTTTCATGGTAGAGATTGTTATGTGGGAGGCAGTTTTAAGGATTCTGTTCCTTGATTCAATACAGTTCCATACAGTACAATGGTTTGTGACTGTTCATAGACCCATTAAGGTAAAATCACAATATAGCGACCTTCTCTCTGGGCTCTGTGGGTGGGTATTTTAAGTTAGCTGATTTTCAGCAATTGAGGGACAACCAGGGCCACTGGCAAAGCTCATCTGGACACACATATTTTTAAGCGACCAGTTAACATGAAGCACTGAAAACAGTCTAATGCTGTGTTCTATTAGAAGTCTTTCCATTGGTCATTGCAGAAGCCAAACAAGGGTGAAAGAGTTGCCACCAACAAAACACCTTTCTTCACTTTCAGCTTGGGATTGGTTGCGCCCATTTCCAGCCTTTCCTGTGTCTTAAAAACAATGTTCTACTGATAGCAGGCCAAGTGCAGCATTGTTCCCTGGGGCTGAGGCAATCCCAGCACAAACACAGGCTGGAGGAGACTGGATAGAACAGCTTGAGGAGAAGGACTTGGGGGTTTTGGGTGAGGAAAAGCTCCCCATGACTTCGATTCAGTGAGTGCTTGAGCCCAGAACCCCCCCTGTGCGGGGCTGCACCCCCAGAGTGTGAGCAGCAGCTCAGGGAGGGGATTCTGCGCCTCTGCTGTGCTCTGGGTAGAACCCTCCCTGCAGTCCTGATCCAGCTCTGGGGCAGCAGCAGAAGAGGGACATGGAGCTGTTGGAGCGAGTCCAGAGGAGGCCATGGAGATGCTGCGAGGGCTGGAGCAGCTCTGCTCTGGAGCCAGGC
>JAOEHY010045276.1:39241-57396 GCA_025447955.1 Psilopsiagon aurifrons
GGAAACCTGGAGAGGGGCTTTGGACAAGGGATGGAGGGACAGGACAGGGGAATGGCTTTAACTGCCAGAGGGGAGATCGAGAGGAGCTCTTAGGCAGAAGCTCTTCCCTGTGAGGGTGCTGAGGCACTGGCACAGGGTGCCCAGAGAAGCTGCAGCTGCCCCATCCCTGGCAGTGCTCAAGGCCAGGCTGGACATAGGCTTGGAGCAACCTGCTTCAGTGGAAAATGTCCTTGTCTGTGGCAGGGAGCTGGAACTAGAACCCAAACCGTTCACTATTACGGCTCTATAGTAGTGTATGTAAAATATCTAACAGAGGAAATTGTCAAAGCCAGCACAGAAGACAAACTCAGAAGATGGTGGCAAGTGAGGCAAAGGGTGTAGGGATTGATGTCACGAGGAGACTTCTTTTGGTATCTAGTTCCTTTCGTATTTACTCACCAGGAATCAACTAATCTAATCCTGAACACTTGCATGCAACAAGCTCGAGTCCTGTTGTCTGTAAAGGATGGTTATACCCAAGGAGCTATGCTCTGTCTGATGCTATGGAACAATAAACAGAGAATGAAAACCACTGAGGTCTTCACAAACCTTCACCAGCCTGAAGTTTAATCCTTTGACATCTGTAAGGTGGTTTAAAACTCTCCTTTATGGTGATGGACTGCACTCTCCAGATGACACCACAGGAAATTACTGCGCTGAAACGTAACATCTCAATGAAGGAAAAATATAATGCTTTCCTTCTAATGCAAGCAACTCTGTCTGGTTTTCCCTCCAACCATGATTCAGAGATCCTGTAACTCATGATTCAGAGATCAGGCTTGTGTGGTCGTTAAGTTGCCATGATAGATTTTACAAAGGGGAAAAACACATCAGGTTTATGCAAGCTTGATAGCAGCTGCTCTTTGGAAATACATCTTAATTATGGGTAAAAATACTAAGCCATAACTTGTATACTTATCTTAAAAACCTCATTTTTTTATCTCAGGGCCATAATTCTAAACCTTAGCTCTTTGCTGGGGTTAGTATTTATTTATAGTTGGATACTGTAAGGAGATAGCCCAGGAAATGCTGCTTGAAGATGGTGGTTATTAGATGTGCCTGTTAGTGACCTGTCATATTTATCTGTATTTAATTATAGAATTACTGCCATAATGCCCAAAGTCATGTCTGAGAACAAAAGGCAGTTCCATTTGCGAGACCATTATCTGTCAGCAGTCACAACTTCTTAAAAACAGTAATGACCTTTGGGATGAAATCTTTTCAATACTGACTTTCTCTGCATGTAGCGGATTTGGTAAAAATCATGATCAGGTTTCTGTTATTTATAGATACACAGAAAAAGATGGTTTGAATGGTTAACAAAAGCTTCTTGTAAACTTTGGGGTTTTTTTGTAAACTTTGTTACTTTACTTTGGGTAAGTAGAAATGACTTTATTTTGAAGTATTACAATGACAGGCTTTAGGAGGTTTGTATCTATACCAGACTTTAAAATCTAGATGAGAAATACAGAAGTCATTTTGGGATTCCTGAGCCAGCAAAGTGTGTGTTCGTGGTGCTGGTGTGCTCTAACTGTGGCATGAAGTGTTCCCTCTAACTGTTGGCATGAATTAAGTCAATCCTACACAAAAGAGTTTGCAGAATCAGAGCCAACATTTGGGAATGTTTTGAGCTTTCATATAATAAAAGCTTCAGCATACACTTAAATAATATTGATCTCAGTGGAATTGCAATAGATGTTTGTCCTGGGCTCAGCAGTAACACCCATTTTTCTCCTTCTTAGCAGCTGGTGCAGTGCTGTGTTTTTGACTTTCAGCCTGGGAACAGCACTTGCTAACACCAATGTTTTCAGTTGCTGCTCAGTAATGTTTACGCTGACCAAGGACTTTCTGAGCCTCATGCTCTGCCAGGGAGGAGGGGAAGCCAGGAGGAAGCAGAGACAGGACACCTGACCCAAACTGACCAAAGAGGTATTCCATACCACAGCACATCATGTCCACTATATAAAATGGGGGCAGCTGCCCGGAAGGTTTAGATCACTGTTTGGTTGGCTGGGTATCAGTGGGAAGGTGGTAAGCGGTTGTATTCTGTTCCCTTGTTATTTCCCTTCTCATTATTACTATTGGTGGTAGCAGCAGTGGTTTGTGTTATACCTTAGTTATGGACTGTTCTTATCTCAACCTGTGGGAGTTACATTCTTTTGATTCTTCCCCCCATCCCTCCAGGAGTGGGAGGAGGAGGAGGGGGGGCAGGGGTGAGCAAACGACATGGTGCAGATTTACAGCTGGGCTTAAACCATGACAATGTTTCATTTGCTTCTCTGAACAGAGACTATATTCCTTTTTGAGACTGAAATGTTAAACGAGGTGACAAAGCTCTGATGAATACGTCTCATTTTTTGTTCTGCATTCAATGTCTCTTATTTAACTGTAGTCATTTGGAGGTAAGTTAGTACAGCAATATATGGTATGGCTCTGACGATCGGGTACCACTTTCTCTTGCTTCCAGCTCCAGCTATTAAAATATGGCTTTTTATGGTAATGATTAGAGGCATCATACTAAATCATCAGCTATACTATATCACTGACCATACTATGTCATCGACTGTACTAAAGGAAGTGTTTTGGAAAGGGAAGGAGAAGACAAGAAGAAGCTGAGGCCTGGGTTTCTTCATGGCTAATTCACATGGTGCCTGGTCATCTATTGATCCCAATGCTTAATTAATCACTTAAGTATCAGGTCACCTCATGCTTGCTGGTGAGTGGAGCTCTGAACCCAGAGCTGAAGCATTGAAATAGAGTATTGATAAACTGTGAATAATTTGCCCACATCATATAATACATCAGAAGTCTCTGGCAGAGGGAAGAACTGAGGTGAGGTCTCTCCAGTACAACACATTAAGCACAAAGTTACCATTTTTACCATGGCAATGAGCCCGACAGCCATCACAGCTCAGTGGTTATACAAATATTGTACCCTGATGGAGTAATAAAAGCCATCAACCATCAGGAATGAAGGGATTTGCATCGTGTAAGATCACTGAGAAATTAAATCAGCGTGATCGTGCAAATCTCCCCCTTCAGCCAATGGAACTGAAAGATACAAGAGAAAAAAAAGTGTATTTATATACTGATAAAGTATCCCTGAGTTCCAGTTATTATTGTTATTTGGCTGCAGAAGCAATCAGAGGCCCTGATCAATCCAATATAAAAGAACTGCTTTCTTTGGGATTGTGCTAAGAATCCTGACTCCTGCAGTCACGATGTTTTGCACGAAGAACAGCTGGAATCTGAGATAAACATGTAAAGGAATATATATAGAAAATATACAGAGAAAACCTCCTTGATGTTGTCCATAAGAAGTATACATATACACTACATAGGTGTGTATATACATCGTATATACATATACAGACTATATAAATATATATATTATAAAATACAGTACTGAATCATATAATCCCAGACTAGCTTGGGCTGGAAGTGACCTAAAACTAGTTCCAACCCCCTGCCATGGGCATGGACACCTTCCACTGGAGCAGGTTGCTCCAAGACCTGTCCAACCTGGCCTTAAACCCTTAAACACTGCCAGGGATGGGGCAGGTTCATAAACAAATATAAATAAAATATAAGTAATATATCTTATAAAATATCACAGAATGATAGAGTCAGTTATGGAAAAGGTTGGAAAAGCCTTTTGAGCTCAGCAAGTCGAACCTTTTACCTCAGCACTGCCAAGTTCACCACTTAAACGTGTCACCAAGGGCCTCATCTACAGTTTCTGAACACGTGCAGGAACGGTGACCCCAGCCCTGCCCCGGGCAGCCTGTTCCAATGCCTGAGCACCCTTTGGGGAAGGAATTGTTCCTCAGCTTCATCTAAACCTCCCCTGTCGCAGCTTGAGGCCGTTCCCTCTTGTCCTGTTATTATCTCCTTCTTACTTGGGAGAAGAGGCTGACCCCCCACCTCACTATAACCTCCTGTCAGGCAGTTGTAGAGAGCGATAAGGTCCCCCTTGAGTCTACTCTTCTCCAAATATGTATGTACATAGTTACATATTTATGTCCATAACGTTACATATTCATAGAAATATACAGATATGTAAATGAGAATACAAACGTAAAAATATATAAATGCGTAAGAATACAAAAACCTAAATATATAACTATACAAATACATAACGATACCTCCGTGCTCCCACGTGTTTAACGGTTCACCTCGGCGACTATGGCCGTCGGGCTCGCAGCAGGACCCCGCACCCGGCCCCGCCGCCCCGCCGCCGCCGGCGAGACACCGCCCCTTCACGACTCCCGCCTCCTCGCCACGTCGGCTGGCGCGCCGCGGCGGCGCTGGGCCATGGCGTTCACGCTGTACTCGCTGCTGCAGGCCGCGCTGCTCTTCGTCAACGCCGTGGCCGTGCTGCATGAGGAGCGCTTCCTCCGACACGGTGAGCCCGGGCCAGAGGGGCGCACTAGCGGGTCCTCCCGAGGGTCCTCAGCGCGGCCGCCGGCACCGGCCGGCCACCGCCCGTGCGCGGAAAGGCCTCCGGGCTTCGCGGGGACCCCCCTCTGCCTCGTGGAGCCGCTGTTGGGCATCAGTTGCGCGGAGTGCCGGGGGTTTTATGTCCTGAAGACTGCGCGGTGTCGCTCCTGTCGTTGTGGTGGTTCTTCTTTTATTAATTCCTTAAGTTTAGGGTTTTTTTTTTTTTTTTTTTTTTTTTTTCTGTGCTTTCTGACTCTTCCGCCCTCATCTGCGCCACACGTCGCGGTAGCTTGAGAGGGTTTCTTGTGATAGCATGAGAGGGTTCTTTCATCCTGTCGTTTGCCTTCTCTTGGTGAGGCGCCAGTTGTCGGTCTCGGCACCTTTGTGCTTCTGCGGTACTGAAAAAATTACTGAGGCTGCGCATCCTCGTTCTTAAAGCCCCGCAAAGCGCACGGAAGCCACCGATACGCACAGCCCCAGGAAAAGTGACCTGTGGTCCAGGGTGTCAGTTCTCTGGTGCTCAGAGTCCTGGCTTCTCCGAGGCTGAGGGAGGTTTTTGGCAGGAGTGCCGACGGTTATCCTGTTGTCCCGTTCCCTGGCAGGGTTTGCAGTGAGGGATCTGCTCAGTTTATGTCTGGGGTTTTCTTGTTCAGCAGTAGTTCGATGAAAAGGAAGATGTGGGGATTGGCAGGATGGGTCAAGTCTCTTGTGGGCCCCACGTGATTTGGGAATAGCAAGAGAGATGGGGGAATAACTCTCTCAGAAGCTGTGGAAAAAAACACAAGTGGTTGTGTAACCTGCCAGAGGGGAGACTGAGATGAGCTCTTGGGCAGAAGCTGTTCCCTGTGAGGGTGCTGAGACGCTGGCACAGGGTGCCCAGAGAAGCTGTGGCTGCCCCATCCCTGGCAGTGTTCAAGGCCAGGTTGGACACAGGGGCTTGGAGCACCCTGCTCCAGTGGAAGGTGTTCTTGCCAGTGACAGGGGTCGGAACTGGATGAGCCGTAAGGTCCCTTCCAGCCCAAAGCAGTTTATGGTTCTACAAATGTCAAAGGCCTCTCCAGCTCTGCTCCTGAGCCTTCCAAAATGGTCAAGGGACTCAAAATTCCCTGGTCCCATTGCTAGGACCACATGCTTGGCCTTCCTGCAGCAGGTGAGGCAGTGTTTCTCCTTTGAAGGGCTTTGTAGGCCTCCAGCACCTCAATTTGCCCCTCTGATAACCTCCCAACTATTTTTTCTTTTAAAGTAGTCACAAAAATCACCATCATGGTTTGGAATTTGTGCTGACCCTTTTCTGTCACATAGCTCCTTTCTCAGCGCTGAATCATCACTTCATACCTGACAGATATTTGCTATCTTATCATCCAGTAAAGAACCATGAACAGACTGTAGTTTGATTGTATTTTGGAGGGTATTTTTACCAGATACACTCCTTTGTTCCTCTGGCATGAAGAGAATAGTAGCCCATTAAAAAAGTAAGGGTTTACTTCAGAGAAACATTAATCTGTTGTTACTGTTGCATTCATGAAAATCTTTTTAAGTTTTCAGTATATTGTATTAAATTCCGATCGTGAACTAAAACTAACTGGTTTGTGTTAATTGATATTAACCCTATTGTGTGGTTTTGGGTTTGTTTTTTCTAACATGGCTGGATTTATGTGACACAGTTGGCTGGGGAAGCGATCAAGGGATTGGAGGATTTGGAGAGGAACCCGGAATTAAAGCTCAGCTAACGAACCTCATTCGATCCATACGAACTGTAATGAGAGGTAAAGGCTTTGGTTTCAGATATTACTGGCTGTGAAGTTTCAATGCTTTAATGAAGTACCATCATTGTTTTCACTCTTCTTTTCTACCAAACAGCTGCTGTTTCTGCTCGTCATTTCCAATCTGTCCTTCCTTCATGTCTGGATTCTCTGTAGAAGGGTGCAGGTCCCTGCTAAGGTGCCCTAATTTGGATAAAGTTTAAAACATTCCCTTATTCCAGCCTGTGGTGCCACTGCTGTGTCTTGTCTTTCCTTGGAATTTGAGAGCTTGTTGGGGAGGATCAATCAGAGAGTGCAATTATCTTCACCATGTGAAGTGCCTGGTGAGGGAAATGTAATTCGTGGTATTCTTAAGGGTAAGCCAGGCTTATATACCTCAAAAGATGGGGGGGAAAAAAGAAGAAAAAAAGGCTTTAATTTGTAAGTTACTGGTGGTTTTTCCCTACAAAGCACACCAAAAATTCTTTTCAAAGGTGATGATAAAGTGGAAGTAACAAATCTTTATTTTTTCCCACACAGAGTAAAAACTGATGCATTTCTTCTAAATCATAGCAAAGCCAGTGCTGAAAACTGACTTTGAGACAGTTATGTTTCATTTGGCGAAGGGATTGTTTGGGTTAGAGTTAAAACATGATGGGCCACAGAAGAATATTAATGCTGTTGCTTCCTACTAATTTTTGGCTTCTTAAGCTTTGATCCTGGCTCCTTCCACTAATCCTCGACTTGGGTAGCAAAATTAACAGCATTTGCAAGATTTTGTTTGATTTTGCCCCATAGTCTCCTGAGATAATGTGAAGTTCTGTCATTGTGATGTGGAAAAGGAAAATTTTTACAATTACTCCTTTTCTTTCCCTGCAGTGCCACTCATAGCAGTGAACTCCATTACAATCATTCTCCTCCTGTTGTTTGGTTGAAGACACCAGGGGAAAAACCTTTTGGATGGCCAAAGAAGCAAGTTATGAACCATCACCACTGAGTTTTTGGGGATCTGGCATGGTTTAGCTGTCAATTGACGTTCAACTTAACATAATAAAGACACTATTTCTATTTATCCCATTTCCTAATTGCAGTTTCATTACACGAGATACGGGGATCAATGCAGCAACACTGCAAATACGTTGGACTATGACAAGTTCTGTTGCTGCCTGTTCATAGCGCTGGCTGTTGGTGTGCGCATCACCGGGTGTTGCTGCAGTTGTCAATAGTATGCGTTTTTTAAATGCCTCATTCCTCAGGGATGAATTTCCTTTATTATCCTCACGATTTGTTGTTAAATTAAAAAAAAACAGTGGGTTTTATTCCACTTGCTACTGCAGTACTGTTCAAGAGAACATAAATTAGGCTCTGAAAACATCAATTACTGAGATCCAATTGTGATACTGAGAGATCAGATGTTATAAATTCTGAATTCCAGCTTTATCCCTCTCAATATTACAACATGTTATAAATTAGTAAAGTCCAGCTGTGATACAGAGAGATTTGTGATATTGAGACTAGATAACGCATGTCATAAATGACTGAATTCCAGTTGCGATATTACGAGGAGATCAAACATGTTACAGATTACTGAATTCCAGTTATGATATTGAGAACAGATCAAAGTGGGTAAAGTCCTAATTCTGTTTACATTGGAAATCAAATTTTCCTGGTTTGACAGAGACCAGGATTTTCCCTTTGTGTTTCATAACCTTTTCAAACCAGTAATGGTGGCGAAGTAAGTTGAAATTGGGTGCAATTGCTATGCAAAACCTAAAAAAGCTGTACCTGGAGCTGGGTTACTGTGCTGATTTAGACTAGCAAGTGATAGTAGTGACTAGTGTTTGTTACTGCTCTGTTAAGGATTATTATACATTTCTTAAAATGTGTGTTAAAAATTGTGTGTAGTGATTAGTGTGCTGGAAGTGGGGAACCATTTGTATTCTGAGCTTGGGAGGGGAATACTGTGTCCTTTTCAAATGCAGTTTTCATTTAAAAACAGTGTATTTGCAGCTGCTTCTGTTACTGCTGCTTCCTCCCTGTCCTCCATCTTCATTAAAGAACAACTTGGAAGTTGAAACTGTGAGTGTGATCTGGCAGTTCTCTCGAAGAAAATGCTGCTGATTGCTTTGGTACAGACCTTGTCTAAGTTAAGCCTGTCAAGTTAGGTCCGATGTTACATAGCGAGTGTGAAATCAAGAAGGCCAATTCTCATGTACCTTTTCAGAAAAGCTAGAGTTTTTACATCTGTTCGTGTGCTGACATGTTTTAGCTATTGTAAAGCAGTTTATCATTTCTTCCAGCGCCTTGATGACTAAAGTATATACTCTTTGTATACAAAGATAAATTGTGAAATGTGTAAATGATCTTCAATCTTGGTGATCTGCAGAGTAAAGATTATCCAGGAGGAGAGGTTTATGTTGTTTCCTGTTTTTTAGTGAAAACTTGTCAATAAATTGCGAATTTCTAAATTAAGCACTCTTTCATAACTCACTTTTTAGCTTTGTACAGTGGGAGTACCTCAAAACTCAGCTCCATCCTCTTCCAGATACCAGACATACAGTTCTTACATAAAATACTTTTTGTTTTTCCTCATGCCGATGGCACTTGCAACTGTCATCCACTACGAAGCTGTATATTGGTTTATATAGCTAATGAGCCATAGTAACGTTGGCTTGAGGCAGAATAGGATTGTGCTAGTCTTTAAAGTAGTAATCTATTATGAAGTATTTACTTGTAATAATCTTTGGCTAATTCAGTGGCAACGAGGGTACAGGCTGGATCAATTATATCTATAATGGACAGCTTATATGTGGAGCAGATAAAACATGGAAGGTATACAAGCACTTTTGTAAAATCATTGCAGAAAAGCCATAGTAGACATTTCCATGGTGGATGCACTGGATTGGAGCACTAATTTTATAGTGCAGCTTGCATACCATTTTCTTTTCATGCATACTGACTATTAAAACACTAGCTTGTTCTAAAACAAAGTCAGTACTAGATTACAGACTGAAGCTTTAAAAATGGATGAAAAGCAGTTCCCCCATCTTCTTGTCCTTTCAGGAAGGCTGAAGTGTCAACGTGTGGCTGACAGCACATGGGCAGATGAGTTCAGAGTCTATTAAGCATGTGCAGTACAAAGGAGCAGTGATTGCGCAGCAGCAGTCCTACGTTTGAGGCAAAACTGGGACACGTTTCACTAGGCAGATGCAGAACAGTGATTCAAAGTGGGGCAGCAGCTGAAGATCAGCTCTCCCAGGTAACGGGCAGGGAATGGGGCAGAGGGGTAGTGAGAAGAGAGGCGGGGAAAGGAGCGTAGAGAGCAACAGGAAGAGAGCAACTCCACTGCTTGTAGTGGCTTTGAGCAGGCCTGAAACAAGTTGGTGGAGTTCGAACAGGGCGAAGCACCTCGAACCTGATTCTTAAGCAGGAGCATGCAGAAAGCGAAGAGAAGGCCCTGCTGATGTAGTCGTTTCGAGGCACAACCAGCATGTTACCGCTCATACCCGGTGGCAGGTATGACAATAACCAGAACGTTTTAAAGCTCAGGATGAGGATGTATTTTTGATGTACCACCGCAGTGTGTACACGTAAGTACAATAAGTACCGATAAACCTGTGTGTACTTAACTCGTTGCCGGCCCTGCCCATGGCAGGCAGTTAGTACTGGATGCGCTTTCAGGGCCTTTCAACCCCAACGAAGACGCCGACCCCCGCACACGGCACCCCTCGATCCGGAACTCCCCCTCAGCCGCCTCCAGCGCAGCTCCGCCCGCCGCCGGGGAGAGGCCCCCGCGCTTCCGCCCGCCCCTGAGCAGTGCCCTGCCGCGCTGCCTGTCGGCGGGCATTAGCCTTGGGGGTGTAGCTCCGCCGCTGCTGCTACCGGCTCTCGGGCGGGCAGCTCCGGCTCTGCGAGGAGCCCGCGAGCCGGAGCGGCGACGGGCAGCGCGGCGGTGCGGGCGCTGCAGGCAGGTTAGTGCCGGGGAGCGGAAGGTGCCCCCACGCCGCGCTCCCCCCGCCTCGCCCGGGTGGGCCCGCCCGGCTTCTTCGGGCGCGAATGGGCGGGTGGAACCATCCGCGTTTCGGGAAAGGGGAGCCCGACGAGCGCGGAGATCCCCTGCTGGGGAATGGAGCAGCCCGACTGCCAGTTGTGAACTGGCGAAAGAGGCGGTACCATGTCCTTGCCTGGGGGTACGGAGGGTCGTTATGGCCTTTGTAGCTTCATAACCTTTACAGTGTGTGAGAGGAGGGAAAGGCAACGGTCGTTGAAGACGCTGTGGGGCAGGGAACCGGTCCCGGGGAGTAGGGAGGTCCATAGGGGAGGCTATGTGGGGTGGCCCTGGAGCCCGCAACCCCATCCTCAGGGCAGCCTCATCCGGACATGTCTTGTGGCACTCCCGTGGCTTCAGGGGTTCTGCTTCAATGCCCATTGTGCTGCTGCCCTGAGCAGCCTGAGTTACCGTGTGGCCTCATCCCGTGTGGTAGAATCCCAGAGTGGTTTGGGTTGGAAGTGACCTCAAAGCTCCAAGCCCCTGTGTCCAACCTGGCCTTGAGCACTTCAGGAATGGGGCAGCCACAGCTTCTCTGGGCACCCTGTGCCAGCGCCTCAGCACCCTCACAGGGAAGAGCTTCTGCCCAAGAGCTCCTCTCAGTCTCCCCTCTGGCAGTTAAAGCCATTCCCCTGTCCTGTCCTTAAAGGCCTTTGGCCAAAGCCCCTCTCCAGGTTTCTTGTAGCCCCTGTAGGCACTGGGAGCTATTGCCATTGAATTTTCCCTCGTATTAGGCTGCCGTTGTGAAAACTGAGATACTGAAGGCTTTTTAGGACTCCCCTGCTATGCTGTGAGCTCTATACTTAAAATTAGCCCATTCTGAAAACTGGCTCTGCATGTGACTTCCATACTGCCCCAAAAAATGCACTGTGGAGATCCAATGGAGATCGATGGTAAAAGAAGTGTAAACTCCCCCCCCCCCCAGGTTTCTGTGAAGCTAAGATACTCTGTCCCTGTCTGCAGCTGTGCTGTCCATGCAGGGGTGGTGCATTTGCTCTGCAGTCGTTGTCTTTACCTAGAGAATTTATGTAATAGCACCTTCTTCAGTCCTTTCTCAGTCCTCTTTTTCATCTCTCTGAGCATCAAAATTCCCTGTGCCAGAGTATAAGCCCCTGAGGGAAGAGAGCTTTTTTGTCATGGAGATAATGTGGAGTCATGCAAATTCCATTATGTTCAGGTGTTTTGTCTGTGTTAAGTATATTATCAGAGAAGATGTCTTAGAAACTTGGTGCCCTCTTTTCCCGTGCAATTGATGAAGCTCTCTTAGAAGTTCTCAGACATACTATAAAATAAGCATGTTTATTCTTCTTATTGCAGGGAACGAGCAGGAATAATAAAAGTAGAATCCCACAAGTTTTCTGTGGTGTCTTGTACCTGAGGCATCTTGTACCTGAGACATCAAGTTCATATCATCTTGATCACTGATAAAAGTGTGCAGGTAAAAAATGAGACTTACTGAGGCAGATTCTAATCATGGTGTTGACTAGAGAGTGTGTTTTTTAAAAGCACATATATGTTACATGTTTTGTCTGTAACCAGAAAAGCTCAATGTAAAGTTGTCATCACTTGTTAGTGATGACAGATGAGATTGTTAGGGTCTCACAGATGAGAGAAAAGCTTTCGCAGTGGGTTTTGGCTAAGAAATAGCCGGGCAAACTTGCTTGTGGGGTAAATTAGAGCCCGTGCAGCACACATAAGGAGAAGTACTAGTTCTGACGACAGCTTTTTAGCCAGGTGACTTGCGCATGACCTCACTCTTTTCTTCCCCGGTGCCTTTACCCTCTGAATGCTGGGTTCTGCTTGGGGCTGAGTCTTGTGGACCTGTTTGTGTGACACAGAAGCTTGCTGTAGAAAAACTGCTTGACTGTCCCTTTACAAGAGGAGGGGGTAACCCTTTAGGGTGCTGAATATCCCTGAGCGCTTCCAGTCTAACAGTCTGCAAAATCCATGCTGCCAAACACACAGTCAGCCATCAGATAGCCTGAGTTAGCTCACCCAAACTGTGTGGTGGGCTGCATCACCCTAGGTCTTGCTTACAAAATTACAATTAACAATATCCACTTTTGCAGAGCATTTTGAGCTTTACAATTGGAGCACTGTATCATCATTTAGTAGTGTTGCATTCATTTTCACTTGAACAGCGCCATTGGTGTCAATGGGACTTGCTGGAATGTGCTTGCTGAGGCCTTGGACCAGCAATACCAGACCTAATGATCCTCTTCCCAACAGTCTCAGTTGTTTAGAGAATTTTTTGACATGCACAAATAAAGGCACTTTAAAAGCAAATAGCACCCGATTTCCATATATAGAGTCTTTGGGAAAATACCACCCCATCAATTACGGGTTTTTTTTAAACACTGCCTTTTATTTCTCTGTCTAAAGGGGCCCATTTAATACTGCGAGTAATGTTCTGAGTAGTGCCGGGCTTGGCACAAATGAGACGCTTAACTGAGTTCCTTATTTTTATTATCCATTGTCTGCTAACCAGTTTTCTGTTGTTTCATTTATTTGTCCTCTCCCTTGGGAAGGAGGATGGCAGCTCGGCGTGCACTGAAAGCTGTCTTGGTGGATCTCAATGGCACACTTCACATTGAAGACTCAGCTGTGCCAGGCGCTCAGGAAGCTCTTAAAAGGCAAGTGACCTTTTTAGATTCCCTCAGATAGGCTGTGGCAGCACTGTTTGCACAAAGATGCTTCTTCAAGTAGGCAGGCCCAAAGCTTCTGTGCTTTTTGTGTTTTTGTGGACAAGCAGACGTGGCCAGATTCTGCTTGTATTTACACCTGTATTAATACCAAGAGGAATCACTGAAGGGCAGTGAAAAGCCACTAGCTTTCCTAAGTTTTTCCATAGGTCTTGTAGTTCTAAGTTTAACACTGTCAGGTTAAATATTTTCCCTTCCAGACCATTCTATGATTCCATAGTATTCAGAGTGATTCTGCTGATGGCAGCACAGCTTCTGCCAAAGTGGAATGTAGTTGAATTAACCTGAATTACCCCATGTACACCAGTCACTTCAGCTGACCTGTTCCTTACTGCTTTGTTTAGTCACAGCAGTCTGAGTCCGTAGGTCTGTGGTAAGCTAAAGTGGAATAATAGAATAACTTGGGCTAATGAGCAAGAGCATCCTTTGGAGAGTTCTCATTTCACTTGGTCTTCCAGCCAAAGCTTTGCTTTATTATTTGTTAAGTTTCTGCTAGGTAAAGAGCCTCAGTTTGGGAAACATAATACAGCCCACCTTTTGTAGGAATTCCAACATACTTATAATCAGGACAGTTTAGTACCTCTTTTTCTTGTGATGAAAGGGTGTTTAAAGAAACTGAAGCATAGTAAAATGACTTCTTCTGGCTAAGTCAGTGGCACAGTATGATATCCGGCCCCAGGAATCCTTGTACTGTGTTATGAGACTGTTTGCCTAGAGAAGACATCTTGCAATGGATGAAGTAAAACACAAAGTGATGTATACACTATTGTGGTGAGTGCGGGAGGATGCCTTAAGGTGCTGTCTGGAATCAGGAGAGTGGAATAGGGTTCACTTAAGGATGAGAAAGTTTTTACTGGAGTTGTATTGACTGCTTAGAGATTTTATAAAGGTATTGTTCTGAGGAAGAGTTCACAGAGGGGTTAGGAAACTCTCAATTTCTATTCACATGTAGCTCTGTGGAAGTAGTTATCTCCTGAAGGTGTACAATTGCAAGGAAGTAAAAACTACCAGAGGCTTGGGTGCTTATTCATCACTCATTCACTGAACCTTGTCTGCTTGGTGTTTCATGCTACGGACAACTTGTGCCAGGTGAGAGTCAACATTCTCAGAAATCCATATAGATATATATGTATAATATAAGTTGTCATATATCAAGAAGAGCTCAGTATCCGTTCTGTCTGCTGTGTCTGCTGCTACTCCAAGCACTTAGGCAGTGGATTGGACATAAAAAATGGCTTCTGTAGAATCAGAAGACACACTGTTTTCTGAAGTCCCTAATTCTCCTTCGCCTTTTGCTTGATTCCTGCTGAACCATGGTCGTTGTAATGGACCCTGTAATGGATTTGGCATGTGAGGGGGTCAAAGAAGATACAAGGTGCAATCTGTTGCTGTTTCTCAGCTTCAGTTTGCTGGCACAAGTTTGGAGAGGGGGTGCCATTGCACTGCAAGAAACGGGCAGATCTTTTTCATAGAGGTTTGAATAAAATACTTTCTCATGTTCTTTTCTGCTAATTCATGTCGCTGTCCTTCCTAGAGAGAAGCTAGAATGTTTGGCATGCAGGGAACAAATAGGCACATTCCATTTTTAGGGTTACTTCTCAGTATTGAGGTCCAAAGGAAAAAGAAAATTACTAATTTTTATATTACTAGCAACAAGGAGACTTTTTTTACCAGTTCATATGTCTGATGGGTCATTGTATCTGAGAAACAAGAAGTGGCAGGTGCAAGCAAGTCTGCAGTGTTGACCAACTTTATCCTGATGTTCTCCATGCAGCCTTGATGATGGGATTTGTTTCTATAGCAACAAACAGAAAAGTGGTGGTGGGGGAATAATTAAAGAGAACGCTGTTGAAACTGTCACTTAAAATTATTTGATTGTTTGGTAGCATGTACTGTCAGTGTAGGGCCATAATGTGGGTTTATGTGATAGCGATGTTCCTCAGTAAAGGGAGAAAAGGATGCAGAAGCTGACACAAAACAAACACAAAGGTAAGTCAGGCTCCTAGATCATCCTGCATCTCTGAATGAGACACAGTGCTGTGAAATTCACCCAGCACTTGCAGTTCAGTACATTAATTTAGCAACAAAGTTCTTCTGTGTATTTACTTTGATTCAACATGCTGCTGATCCAGAATACAGGATGGTTTCTTCATAGTGGCTTTCCAGTATTTAAAGTCCCTTCAAGAGAGCTGCAGAGGGACTTTTTACAAGAGGAAGTAGTGGTTAGACAATTGAAGCCAGAGGGGAAATTGAGATGAGCTCTTAGGCAGAAGCTCTTCCCTGTAAGGGTGCTGAGGCGCTGGCACAGGGTGCCCAGAGAAGCTGTGGCTGCCCCATCCCTGGCAGTGTTCAAGGCCAGGTAGGATGGGGCTTGGAGCAAGCTGCTGTAGTGGAAGGTATCCCTGCCTGTGGCAGTGAGTCGGAACTGGGTGAACTTTAAGGTCCTTTCCGAGTCAAACCATTCCTTGATTCTATTACAATTATCTAGCTTGAATTAAAAGGCTTTTCATACTAGTTGTTGTTAATCATAGATGGGTTTGCTACTACTATGAAAATGGAATTTAAAATTGCCATTTTTTTCCAGACTTCTGCTGATAGAAGCAATGCAGGGGAGGCTTGATCTTGTTCTGGTAGCTATAGTTCTTGACATCTGTTTCACATTACCTTCGAGTCCACAGAACTTAACAGCCTCATGATTCTGGTGTGGCATCTTTAGTCTGGGATGTATACAGTCTTTTCACCTGCATCCTTTGGATAAACAGTCCATTTTCTGTCCCAGATTGATGTATGAGTGTGTAAATAGAAAGATGCTATGGCCAACATGCCTTTGCTCCTCACTACCAGGCTGCGCAGTGCTCCAGTTACCATTCGATTTGTGACAAACACAACAAAGGAGTGCAAGAGAGAGCTGCTGGAGAGGCTGACGAAACTGGGCTTTGACATTGCAGAAAATGAGATCTTCACGTCTCTGACTGCAGCCAGGAACCTTCTGGAACAAAAGCAAGTGCGGCCACTCCTTCTGGTGGATGATAAGGCCCTGCCTGATTTCACAGGTAAGGTGGTCAGAAAACAGCATGGGAGTAGTCACTGACAAGCTGAGGAAACATAATGCCCTCTGTTTTGTAGAGTGGCAGTCATACATATACTACTGGCCATGATGAAGCCTGAAATAAGGAGCTTTCCAGAGTCATAAAGGTTTTCTTTTTTTTAAGTTACCATTAAGCATTCTGAAGGCATAGCTTTTTGAAGAGTAGTGGAAATAGCAGCCAAAGCCTTCAAAGAGTCAGAATTTGTGTAAAACTTCATGGTTTTTATTACTTTCCAGTGTAAAAAAAGAAATACTTACCATTAGGTCATTGCAGATCTATTGCTAATTTGTTTTACAGCAAGGATGTGTCAGTTTGTTGGGAATAAACTTTTTCTCAGCTATTGCACAGAGGTTTTCCTCATAAAGAGCTGAAAAGGCAGTGTGCAGGTACACACAGGAGGCTATTTCTCTCTTAATAGGTTATTATTAAGTGTGAAATCTCCAAGTACTTGTTGTTACTTACCGTGTATTGAACATCTGGGTCTCACTCCGTGTACTTTGATACCTTACTGGTGACAGAAGGTTCACCATGCTGACTTCTTCAGACTGTCCTCCCTAAAGACCTGGTTAAAACTTGCTTTACTTGCAGATGTTCCCATTTCCCTCCCTCAACAATAAGGGCAATAGAAAACGATATATTCTAACTTGGACAAATCTGGCGGGTGCCTGAAGCAATGACAGTTAGTCCTTGCCTTAACCAAGTGTTTAAAGAGTAGTGAAGTTACCCACATTTTTAACATACTCAAAGTTGAAAACTCTGCTAGTCTTTCATTTAGCTTCAAAACTGTGAATGGTTTACCACTGCTCCCTGCCTCTTGCCTCATGAACTGAAATCCTTGTGGCAGTTTAACTTATATGAAATCTAATCATATTAGGAGCCAGACATTCCCTATGAACTTTTAGTGCCATAGGCTAGCTGGTAATCTAAAGAAAGGTAAATGTTGAGGAGAAAAGGCTCTGTGGGCACTGTGAGCAGTGAAACCTTGATAATCTGTTCTACCTAACATGGCATTCAGAGAAATATGCCCCCAGCAATATTCTGTGTTTGTGTTCTTGGGAAGGCTTTCCTGGGTCAGAAACAGCAGCTGTTTCACTGGAGGTAAATCAGTTTTATCTCCATGTATTTGGGATCTTCCCATCAGTTTCAGAGTAGCTGGTGCTAATTTTGTAAAATATGGCAAAGTACACTGGTGGCATTATCTGTATTGCCTGGGTCTGGAACGGATTGTTTTGTTTCTTTTTGCTCTAAGCAGTTTTTCTCATATTTTCTCAGTGTTGGTCTTGAAACATTAAAGTACAATGGAGAATGCTTTAAATTGCTGTTAATGGCAGCTATTGAACTATTCTTGACTAATCTCTCCATAAAATTGGTCACAGATGGATGAATGTAATCCGTTCTTGGTTAAGGACCCCAGATGCTCTTGGGTGGTGTCACAAACCCACATGGCATCTCCGAGTATACATTTTGGCTGCCTGAGTTAACTGAAGGACAGGCAGCAGGAGACACCAGCTGCAACAATACTCTTTGGAGACCCAGGAGCTCTAGCTGCCCCAGTAAAGATGTAGAGGATGTGCTGTGAAGGCAGAACAGAAACCCCACCAAGTGCAGGATGCAGCTGATAACCTGTCATAAGTAAAACTCTCTGGTACTCCTGTGTTCATTGTGAAGGATGGCAGTCAGTTCCACAGATGCTTTCCTCCTGTCGAAAAAACCTTAAACTAGTCAGTATGATGTGTCTGTGTCAGAAAATGGTCGGGTTTCCTGTAAAGTAGTAAATTGCTCTTGTTGACTCTATTGCTAGGTATGAATAAAATTCAGTTCACTTGGAGTCATGTTTTGATTTTCCAGGGATAGCCACTAATGACCCCAATGCAGTGGTGATAGGACTGGCTCCAGAGCACTTTCACTATGAGATGATGAACAAAGCATTTCGGTAAGTTGTAGAATCCCAGCCTGATTTGAGTTGGAAGGGATGATAAAGCTCATCCAGTTCCAAACCCCTGTCACGGACTGGGACCCTTTCCACTAGAGCAGGTTGCTCCAAGCCCCTGTGTCCAACCTGGCCTTGAACACTGCCAGGGATGGGGCAGCCACA
>JAOEHY010045278.1:0-12933 GCA_025447955.1 Psilopsiagon aurifrons
AGCAAGACTACTAAATTCTGTTATCACACTACAGACTTACAACACAAACCTTATTCTCCATCTTAGACCTAAGTTAAATTAAAAAGTGTTTTAACCCTATGTTTTCCAGGCACTTGTCTTGCTTGTATCAGCCCCATCCCTGGCAGTGCTCAAGGCCAGGATGGATTAGGCTTAAAGCAGCTTGCTCTAGTAAAAGGTATCCCTGCATCAAACAAAACCCACTGCTAGTTCTAACCCCAAGACAAACAAAGCTTAACACAGGCAGAAGGAGCGCAGCTGCCATCTTGTTTCTGCAGACTGGTCGACTTTTTCTTCTCCATTAGGCTTACTCTTACTTTAATTCGAGCATCCCCCTCTAGGTCCCAAATTTACCTCGCAGCGCCGCACAATCCCCCTCAATTTCTCTCGCTCTCAGAACCACAGCACAGACACCGCAGACACCGCCCACCAACAGAGACTGCAGCACAGAACCCCCCCAACTTCCCACAGCCGCTCCCTGAGCCCCACAGCACTGCCCTCACCCCCCGGACCACCAAGGAGGACCCTCGAGACAACAAACACGAACGGAACCCCCCCAGCATGGCCGCTACCTGGCCGGTGGGGGCAGCCGCAGCTTCAGTGCTGGGCGGGAAGAGGTTGGGGCGCGAGGCGAGGCCGCTGTGGTGATCATGGCGGCTCCTCTGAGGTGAGAAGTTGCCTTTGCTGCCGGCTGTGCGCAGCTTGCTCCCGCCGGGTAGCATGCTGCTGCCTCTGCACGAGGGAGGTCATTCTATGTCTGGGTACCTCGTGGTGTGTTCCTCCAGGCTGTGGCTTCAGGTGCTTGTATCCTTCCTGTTCAAATAAATAAGGATTCTCTTCATGGAAACAGAGCCTTCAGTGCTTGAGATAAGTCAGGACAGCAGGCCTTAAGTCTGGTTTTCCTTCCTCAGGTAACAGTCATCTCTACCTCTGCTGAGTACGCAGGAGGAGGGATGTTTCTTTGTATGTTTCTACCTGCACCGTGACCAGGAGGAACTGCGCTAGCTTCATTTCTGGTGCATGATGGAGCTCGTCAAGTGGGGCCAACATGGTGCTTGTTGGTCTAAAATGACCTGTCTTACACTGCAGCAGGGAGCACTGCAATTAATTTGTGTTCCTGTCATGTTTAAGCTGCTTTGTCTTTTTGAAACAGTATTCTGGCCTTTTGGTAATCACAATTTATGGTAATTCTTAACTTATTTTTTTAAGATTTTTTTTTTTTTGCCTAAAGAATTTTTAAATGAAAGGGGAATGGAAACTATTTTTTGTGTTCTTCCTTTAAATTTGACATTCCAATAGAATTTTCATTGTTGATTGGGTTTTTTGGATATCCCAAGGCTTTTTTCCTGAGTCTAGATAGGTAATTGATAATGCTTTTAGAATTCTTTTTCCTAAGACGTGATGTTAATGTCACAGAAAAGAAGGATGTACTGGAGTGGGTGATGTCAAAAGAGCCTAAAACTTTAACGTTGCTTCCTTTTCTTCAAAAGTGCATAGCTACTACTCTGAGAAGTCTCTTAACAGATAATACTTGAGAATAGGGCTTACTGCAATATATTCAAGTACAATAGAAATAAACCTCAACAACCCTATGTGTTTGGGTTCAGACTGCTGACATGGCAGACAGTTGGTATGTATTATATGACTGAAAGGTCTAAACTCAAAAGGTCTTCCAATACATAATTAATTTCATCCTGACTTGCAATAATGTCATTTAGTCATATAGTGTATATAAGTGAAAAAAGATTCCCCATTGAGTTAACTTCCTGAGGGCATTTTATTATAGTAACAATCTGCAGGTCAAGAAAAAGTCATGAAGCAGCCTTAGGAAGTTGACCTTCTGGTTCTAGAGTTGCAACCCTAATTAATTCTTATTTCTCTTTAATAAGGTTTTTACGCCTGATGACTATATCTAGTTACTGTACTGCTTGTCAGTACTGCAAATGGGCAAATTTGGCATAATGCTGCTTTTTAAGTAATTGCTGTTTAATCCTGACCTTTTTTTTAAAAAAAACAGAGTACCAGTAGTGATTGGAAGGAAGTTCCAATTTTGTTAACAGTAAGTTCTCTTTGGGGGAATAAATCATATAGTACCTTTGTGTACTTTATAGAGTTTGATGACTCCATGACTCCATATGGTAGTAGTTAAATGACTAGTATGTTAACAAAATGAAATCCACCCATATTGAAAGAAAACTTGCTGTTCTTCTTGTTGGGCTCAAGATTTCACAGAGTGAGTTTTTGGCAGTGGGGCACCATGGCTAAAGCAGCTGAGATGTTTGAGATGTTTTGTCAGGTAAAATGTGTATTTACATAAAATGAAATGCACAAAATACCAAAGCTTGGAAGTGCTGTCCTTATGTCACTGCTGAAGTTCAGTAATCCAACATCCATAAAGTATATAATAAAATCTTAAATATTTTCCTATTTCTTTGTTTTTGGAACAACATTACTAGTGTCAATATGCTTTTCTCCCTCAGCCTCTAATATTTGGGAATGTCAGTAATGCCTTGTTCTCTAAAATGCATCAAGTACTTCCATATTGCTTTCAGGTGCATGTAAGTATTCTTGAGCTGACAAACAGCAGCTGTAAAACAGGTTCTGTTGAACCAAAAAGAAAGGTGATTTTTACTTATTGACCCAAAGGTTTTAAGAAATAGGCCTAGCTTCTTAGACTTGAATTTCTGTCAATGAAGTTTTGAAAACTGATTGTCATTGTACATCTTAATTTTAAAGCTTGCTTAGGAAAAAAAAGATCTGATCACAACCAATAGAGGACCTGATGATTAACTTACCTCTCTGGTTTGAAGTCTTTTGCTATTTTGGTGTAGGATGAATGAAAGCAACATCTCTACTTGTTATTTCCATATGCTTAGTACTGTAAGATGTGCACAGAATAGAACTAACATTATTTTTAAAAGCAAAACCAACTATTCTTATATTGTCTTCTCTATACCTTGAAGACAGTGGTAAGATGTTGCAGGTGAGTTCAGGGTTCTAATTTCTGCCAAATAAATAATAAGACCAGACATTTTAAGCTTACTTTGCTATTTGGAGTGTAACTTCAAGTCTGAGAACATGTATTTTTCTTGGTATATCTTCTAAGAAAAATCTTTCCTTTGTTTGAGGAAATAATTTATGACATTCAAAGGACTCTGGAAAAAAATACATGAACAGAAAATGCTTTGAGCTTCATGTCCTAAAATAGCTTCGCAGTTTCTTTCAGATACTTGCCAGAAGTTAGTAAATCTTAACTATCATAACAATATATTTCAAAGTGAATAAATAATTGTAGTTGTCAGGACATGAGCTATGCATGGATTTGGTGTTGGAATGGGATGTTTTCTTTCGAGCTGTTTTTTTGGAGCTTTTTCAGAAATATCCTCACTGCATGGTTGCTCTTGTAGATGCAGGAGATACCAAATCTTTATTACAAATTAACTTAAGTTTCCAGGAGCAGTCTGGAAATATTAGTTAATCCTCAATGTGGGGTTCCAGGAAGGGCACTCTAAAGTAAAATGGCTTGCCCAGTGCTATACAGTAAAGAAGTTGCTGCATGCTGACTTGAATAACTGGTAGCACTGTCATCAGTAGAAGAGGAGCACTTGAAAGTGATAACTAGAATTTTAATGTGCTCTATGTGAGCATAAATGGAAAAGTGCTGAAGCTGCTCTATGATACAGACCAGCGCAAGGCACAGAAGGCTTCCTGCTAGAGTTGGCATAGAGATACAAGGCTCATCATTTCAGCTATGAAACATGAGCAGTGGTACCTCCTTGCATAACACATAAGATGAATCATGAATCGTGTTTCAGCATCATTGAGGGAATTTTTTTAAGGAAATTTAAGTTGGTTGTCAGAAATAGTTGGGGATTTTATGTCCCAATTTGCAAATAGGCAGTTCCAGATAAAGACAAATAGTTGGCTTATCAGTGTTATCTATATGTAGCTTTTCATTATCAATAAATAATGAAATTTTCTCTATTGACTATATCCTGCAGAGTGGGATCTATAAAACTTATGGTTCATCATTCTGCTTTGTGTGTACTTGTATCTTTTAATATCTAATAAACTGCTTTCAAGTGAAAAGGTAAGTCTTTTCACAATAATACTAAAGACTTTGTAGACATCAATACTGTATAATTTGGAGGTTAATGCTACCATTATATAGGATTTCTGTAGGTATAACTTGTGGTTACTCAAGTTCAAAACACTGGTGAACCAAAACCTTATTTCCTTAGGATTTAATGGGCTTAGAGAAAGTCATTGGCTGTATTTCCCTTTGAAGAGCCCCTGTCAAATTTCTGCTTGCAGGCTCCTTCTACAAAGATCCAGCATTTGAGATGTCAGAGCCAAATAGGTTTTTAAGGTCATGTCTATGGATCATCCAAATACGAGGGTCTTTGGGGATGATGCCTGTGATGAGCAGATGAAACAGTGTAGCAAAGGTGTTCAGTTGTAGCCTTGCACTTCTTTCTGCTTCCTTCTTCTAATGTGTAAATGTCAGCAGTACGAAGAGTTTTCCATGCTTTCAGTCCTGCACCTGTAATGGCTCTTTGTGTATCCTTGCCAACAGGTGCAATTTAAAGTAACTGTGAATTGGCATAGACCTTGGTGTGCTGCAGATAGCCTTTAGGAACTGCTCTGATGCTTTCCTCCAGTTTACTGTGGGCGTCCTGGCTGTAGATAAGAAATTAAATTGTCATGTTACCATTTATTTCTGCTTATATCTCGTAAGTAGTTAACTCTCATCTGCTTTTAAGCATGCAGAGTATGTTCTCATGGACTTATTGGAAAACTCTATTTGGTATTAATGTGCAAGTTCAAGTATGAATGAATGCGAAACTAATTAATTTTAAAAACTTAAAAAAGAATCACCTAAGTCACTTCTGTTCAATTCCTGTATTTGATTTTATGGTTAAATTGTCATAATAACTTTAATGTCTTACTGCCTTTAAATTGAGCATATGTAGTTTCATCTGGTAGTATTTTCAATTATACAGATGTGGTCTTGTATTAATTTGGATCTCTTACTTTAGTAAGTAAGAGAGCTTCTTTTCTGTCTTTAGGAACTCTTCTGCATCTGCCTTTATTTCCCATGCAATTATTCTGGCTTTTGACATACATGAATCCTATTTTCCATTCCAGCCAATACAGCATTGCCTATGTGAATTCAAAGCCTGATTCTGTATTCAGAGCTTACAACAAACTTTCATGTGAGAGCTGCCTAAAGTGCTGCTTTGTCAGTTGAACAGGGAAAGATCTGCATGCGTTATTACATATACCTCAAAAAGGTCTCATGTGGCTTGCGCAGATTTATTTTGCTGTATCTACAGTTGCATATTCATGAATTGGAACAGCATTAAAATGAGGCTGAGAAGAAGCTGGAATGCAGGATAACTCCAAAAGCACATTGCCGCACTTATTGGTGGGAAATGGCAACTGTAAATATCATTGACAGTGAGGCTTTTTATGCTTATGGCAGTCCTTTAGCCCTGGTTTAAGGTGCCTCTGCCACTTAATCCCAAGTGTTTTATACAATTCTACAAGGAACATTAACAACTTGTAGCTATCTACTAAATAAAATATTTGTCAGCTTGGTATCCAAAAGTAGCTGAGTAAATAGCAATTTGTGTGAGTTTTTCTCGAGGGAAAAATTGTAATCTAGTGAAAGGGTCACAAATAGAGAAATTGGAAATTCAAGATTCCTAGCTGTGGCTGATACTGATCTACTGTGCAGCCTTGAACAGAATACATGAGGGACAATGCTTAGAAATCGTGAATTTACACCAGTGGTTAAAATCACAAACGTGCCTGACACTTTTTTGAAAGTAGAAGGAGTTTGGATTATTCCCCATCTAGAAAATAGATGTAATGGTGCTAGTGTGCCTTAGAAGAGTTCTCAAGGCTCTGAAAGGTTCTTTTATATCAGCTGGGATACTTCTTTGGCTTTTCTTCTGAAACTAATGAACCTTCCCCAAAAAAGCAGAAAATGAATGAATTATTTTCTCTGATCTGACAACTAAGTTTGCTGGCTTATCACTTTAGAAACATAAAGGACATTAACTTGTAACTTTTTTCTCATAGAAACACTCCTAGAAGAGCAACAGAAGTGAAAGGTTTTAATGCTTCTATGAGAAGGTAAGAGTTTATCTTGCCAAAATACTCTTTATGTACTTACTAGCAACTTTTGGAGATCTGTCCCCTGCTTAAATATCACATGCAAGAAACCAGAATTTGCATTAGCCATCAACACTTGCAGCTTTCTGCCTAAAACTGGTGTAGACACTTCTAATCTTCATCATGAGAGGATTTTGAGAGAGATAAGAAAAATTCTGGCTTCTATCGAGTTGCCTATCACTTTTTCTCCTTATAAAATACTTTCAAAAGTGTTTTCAGAACTTTCTAATATTGAACAATAATTGAGAATTTCATGAAATAGTTACTTTTCTATCAAACAAGCTGGGTGGTTGAGTAAACAAATGTAATTCTCTTGAAAGGGTTCTAGTTTTCTAATATGTGCTTTCTAGTAATGATAAAAGCTTCTGTCATTAGGGAAGAACCATGCATATATTTGTCACTCTGAATGGGAAAGTATGGAGCTTTAGCAGCACCCTATATCATTCTTAAAAATGAGTTTGCTTTGCACTTTATCAGTTTATATAATGCTAGATGCTAGCAAATGCCTGCTGTCACAGAAATTTGCAGTGTCAAAGTCCATCAGGGTAAGAGAGAAAGCCCTTGGCCCCAGATGTGCTATTTTAGTTTGTTCCCATAAGAAAGACTGAAGTAGATATCTGCTTCTGCCTCTCTCTGCAGCTCAAGTCTCAAAAAAATGTAGAAGAACAGGATGATTTTGTCAAATATTTGCAAAAGATAAAGTTAGTACACAAGGGCTTTGAGTAACACATTACTTAGTGCATAAATTCCTGGAATAAAAGTAAAAGGGCAAGTGAGAAGACTGAGAGCACTGTCTGGTGACTTCAGACTAATAGCAGCGTACTGTCCTAATCTACTCCTAATATTGATGTTCATGTCATTATGTAGCCTCAAGAGCTTTCCAGATAGGTGCTCAAAGCATTATCAGCAAAAAGATCTTGTGCACCAAATGGCTGGATTGTACATATTAAAAGTGACTTTATGTTCGGTTCTGTATGAGTTGTCTTTCTCCTTCACTGATCCGCAGAAGAAACAAATCTGCTTTTGGTATTAAAAGGAAAAATAGCTGCTTCAGCACAGGGGTGGGCCAAGATACCAGCTGTTACACAGGTGTATTCCTTACAGCTACATCTGAAACATCAGTGTTTGCAAGTTACCACTGACCCTCCCTTTTTGTGGGATTTCTCTAGGACCTATAGTTGCTTTTTTTTTTTCCTCTGAAGTTGAAATGGGTTTTTGTCTGATCACTCCATATGTTGTGTATTCTGGACCATCCCCACCACAGATGTTCCTCTCCATGCATTAAAACTGGATTTCAGCTCATTCGGCTTAAGCACTTGACTTTAAAAGGCAAACAAATCAAATCCCTTTCTTGAGGGTATAATGTATCATTTTCCCCTCTTTTACTGTGTATTATCATCCTTTACATCTGATTGCATCATCAAAATCTAACTTCCTGCATCTGTGTTGGCTAATTAGTGCTCTGGCTTCAAACCTTCTTTCAAAAATATACATTTTCTGAACTAGTCAGTATTTTTATTTATTTTATACCAAGTGTTCTGAACATGTTTAATGAAAAGAGGAAGAGTGATGATTTCTCCAAATTGGATGCACCAGAGTGAAAAGACTGGGATGCAGAACCAAAAAATCAGTGATGGGGAGGTGGGAAGGCAGATCTTAGGAGTGAGCAAGTAAGGCTAGTGATGCTTCAGTGGCAGCAATCAGTCAGGTGGATTAAGTGTAATGAGAGATTAAAAAGAAAAAAACCAAAACTTTTACTCAAAGCATGTGGAGTGTTAATGATTTGACTGTAAACCTTTTTGAAAATGCTGTTTTGAAGAGATGGAGACCAACTGAAACAAAAAAGGGAATGAAACTGTTCTGTAGACAGAAAACTGATGTGTATTTGGTGTACTTGGCTTAAACTCCCCTGAACTGCCTGCAGTAAAGATTGTGGTACACAAGTGTCCATACTTAGTTGACTAAGGAAAAGAGATGAGATACAGACATTGTTCATTGAATTAAATGGAACTGACAAGTATTTAATGGCAAATTTGTCTTTACCAGTGGAAGTAACTTGATGTAGTCCAAGTACCTATAATGATCAGTGACTTTTTCTAATCACAGCATCTTTTGCAAAATATTCATGTGGCTTAGGAAAAAAGTATATGAAAAGTAAGTCACTAATATTTTGAAAATAATTTTAATTAGATTCAGTTTGGGAAGTGCTCTATAACTTAGGCATGCCCCACCAGCCTACCACAATGCCATTTGTCAAATTTCTTCCTGTAAATGCAACCTTTCTTAAGTAACGTAGCTGAAAGAGAAATTAATGGGGAATAGTTCAGTGAGATTGAATGGGAGGACTTTGGACACTTACAGCTTCTGCAATGCTTCATATCTGAGCAAGGAAGAATTGCTAAGTTCAGAAATGCCAGGATCATATATCAGCCATTTGTTGAAGTGATGTGATAAAATGTTCATAGCTTGTAGAATATGGAATTTTGTTTTGCCTCTATCTGCCAATGTATTTTATGTTTGGTTCAGCCTTATTGTAAAATTTGGGGGAATTAAAGTAACTGAGTTCATTGATCTATGAATGATATCTAAAATGGCACATAAAATATAACAGGGAAGGATATATCAGCTTGGAGTACTTTTTATGCAAATTACGTAAGTAATTTATCCTTTGGCATTAGTTGAGCTGTGTGAGCACTGCCAGAGCACTCTGAAGGTGCTGTAAGTCATGGGGCCTAACCTGTTGCCTCTTGAAAACAAATTAGAGGGCTCTCAGTGGACTCTGTGGAAGCCAAGAACCATTTGAAAATCTTCTAAATGGAGAGCTTTACCAATCACTCATACTGGTTAGGAATTGTATTCCATGTTATAAAAATGTTATAAAAGCTTCACTCCTGTGATGTTATAGACCTGATTTCACTTGAGTCAGACTCATGGAAGAATAAGACTGGTAAGAACAAGATGAATTAAGGCAAGTTCAGCTACGTTGTATAATTCCAGTAAATGATTGCTTGAGTATCTGCTCTGAAGCTGACTACTGTTAAGCTAGTCATGTGTTACTGCCCCATGGAACTGGTCTAGTCAAAATCTCACAGATATCAGTGCTGGGTAATAGTTTTACCTACCCAAAGATGTAAATTTTATATCTGAAATGTTTTCAGAAGATCAGGATGAACAGTAATGGGAGATTTTGGGCAAAGCCGAACTCCCTGCGCATGCCAACCTCAGCCTTTCACTTCCTAGGGAAGCTGTATTGAAATGATGGTGGTAGTGGATGCTGACATCTAGTGGTTATGGGACGCAAGGGAGAATTCAACTCGGTCACCTGCATTTTGTTAAGGGGGTGAGCCATGCTTTTCAGCCCTGCAGCTGGGTAGTAAGCTTTGTTTATAAAATGCAGCTTCTTTCAGTCTGCATTTTTTACTTTTAAAAGCTTTGAAGTGCATGGTTTCAATAATTCTCAACTTCATGTTTCTCTAGCTTCTCAACATCATGTAGTCTAAATACTCGGTAAGAGCAGATAATTGATTTTCATGTGAGTATGAATGTATGTGGTTATCTAACTTGAATGCAATAGAAAAGCCTTTAAATGGTTCTTAAATTTTCTTGTAGGAACCGAATGGTATTATAGAGAAGGCATTAAGAGCTTGCGTCCCTGACCAATGGTTGTTCCAAGATACAGAAACAAAATCTTGACATCCTGTTCAGAGAAGTGTTAAGAATTTGCTTTCTGAAAGCAATACTGACAGTATATGAATTTGGTATTTGTCAATCATTAGTGATTTATGCAAGAAACAATTTCCAAGAAGTGTTAAATTTAACCACATTACTGTTTTGGAAGCTTGTATAGTCACAATTTTTTAGATGCTGGAGAAGTGTGAGAACTATGACTATTTCTGTGCCTTTTTCTTATGCCTTTGCTGGTGGTGTGGCCAGAGATGGGCTACTGGGTTACTGTGTCTTTGGTATGACCTAGTAAGTCATTCCTAGTGATTAAATGAATAATATTTTCATTTTCTAAGTTGTAACATTCTTAACAAGGCATCATGATCATTCTTCTCCCATTTTGTTGCTTTGAACGAGATAATTTGTTTTGTCACACGTTTTAGAGATATACTCTGCTGTTCTGTCTCAAATAAAAATCTAGAAAAAGCTCTAATACACAGAAATGCAAAAGATTGTGTTACATTCTAAAGACCACATAAATCTGTGTTCCCTGGCATGTATGAGCTGCTGAATTCAAAATTGTCTGATGCGATTAACCGTTTTCTTCATCTGTATTCTAACACTTAGGTCAGTTTAATTTCCCTCTTTGGAAAGAGATCAATGGTAAAAGGAAGTACAGAGAATGTTAAGATGCCCCCTTAGCATTTAATGGTATTGTGTGCAGGATCTCAGCTAGATAAAACTGAAAAAACATTTGCTGTTTTGCAAAATTAAGAACTGCAACATTTTAGGCCTGAATGGTGCCAAAATCGGGCATTTCGGCCCCTACCATGGTTTTCATCATGTAATTTTGCCAAGATTTTGGATCTGTTTGCTGCACTGTCGGAAGGGCTGTCATCCACCTATATTCCTTGATGTTTAAAGACCTTAATCCACTCTGTTATGCACTGTTCCATAGCAGTGACGCTTAATCTTGCAGCAGTCCTGGGTTTGCCAGCTTTTGGAAGTATTGCTGTGCTATCTCAAAGCAAAATGAGTCATAATTTCTGTTAGTATTGTTATATATTACATATACATATATGTTACACTTGGATCATAGCTGCAATTAAGCTTCAATTTTATTTCAAGTTGGTTTTAGGGAATAATCTTGATCTAGAAATACCAAAACACTTTGCAGTTGTATTGTTAGAAGGTGGGCTTAATTTCACGGCTCAAGATTTTTAGTGCACAAATAATGTTTTTAAATGATCTCTATTTTACTTCTGTTGCTTGATGCTGAAATTAAAAAGTGGGTTTTGGCAATGAAAGTGAAATGAAGTAAGGTAAGCATGCATTTGTTGCAAGGCGGTTCTGTCTGATGCTGATGCAGTACGTATGTTGGACCACCAGGTAGAGCTACATCCAATGATTAGAATCAGGTTTGCGCTGTGTAAACTTTCACGCGTTTTGGTCGCTGTGACAAGTATGTTTGAGAATGGCTTTTCACTGTCTGAAGTAATGTGAAATAATGGCTGTATACGTGTTAGTGGTGAGATTTTGCTTCGCAGTCGACAAAGGGAAAAGATGAAAAAGGACATGAATGAAGCATTTGGTCACCAAAGCTGAAATAGACTGCTGTTTGAAAAAAAAATTTGAGGTGGGAGTGGTGTTACTATAAAGAGAGAGATACTTGTGACCCTTCAGAGGCTTTCATTAGGAATAGCATTTAAGTTGATTCAGGTTCCAGTTGCTACACTAAGAGTGAGTATTTTACATTTAGAATAGGTTGTTCTAACTATGAAGCAGCTAAACCATAGGTTATTGCTTGATTCTGCCTTCAAAAACTCCTGGAATATGTTTGCATCCTAGAAAAGAATGACTAGGTGATTAAGATAATATTTTTTAGATGCAATATGTCTAATGATATATTAATGACAAATGGTATGCAAAAAAACCAGGTTGCTCTCTCAGGAGTGCAGGAGTTTCTTCAGTGCTGTTTCATAGCTGTGGACTTGTAGGTCAGAGAGCTCCCATGCATTTCATCAGTGTGCTTGTATCATTAGCACATTATACTATTTCTTAATGCATATTTTGAGAAAGTTTTATTGCTTAACATGAAATATTTTGCCAAAAATCTAGAGTGATGAATGCTGCCCCCCGTTGCACCTTCTTTTAGATTTCTTTTCTCATGTGGTCTCAATCTATAAAGTCAATATATCTCTTCTTTCCCAGAAAGCACTTGTTTTTCAGAAAGGAAAAAAAACCCTTTATTTTCTTTATACCTTCATACCTTGAAGTTATGTAGCATATATTGAGTTTGATCTTGAACTGTGTGATGTGTAACTGTATATACAGTGTTTATCTGAAAAGGCAGCTCTGAATTTGTCATGTAAAAATGTTCTTTTCCCTTCAGTCAGCTTAATGCCTATGTGCCCTTCCAGAGCATGATGTCTACATTTTCTGACAGTCTCTTATAGTGAAATAGTGCCCTGTGAACATTCTTACACAGAAGGTAGATGGCTTGACTTTTCTTGGAGGCCGTGCACCTGTAACTTGTGGTTGGAACCACAATGTGATAAGCAGAGTTTTGAGGCTGAGGAATTTATAGTCATAGCTGGGAAAACTTAGTTTCTCTGAAAATGACGGCATGGGTAATGACAACAAATACGTGGTTGAATGACCTGATGTAGTTCAGATGTAATGGAGCTCCACTTATTTCTTATTTCAGTAGAAGAATAAAAGCTAACAAGAGCTCTGTTCTGGGACTGTATGCACTTTATCCAGATTAAATCAAATTTGTTAGATATAACAGGGAATGTAATTTTTTTTATGTGCCTACAGCTAGTTCCAGTTTGTGTATAGTTCTTCACGATTTTCAAGTTAAACTGATAAATATATTGCATATACTATAAGCATAAGCTTCTGGTGCTGGATTTTGATACACTAAGCTGTCCGGCATCATGCAGACTGTAAATGCAGACCACAGGTTTGGCAGCTATAGCCATTTCAGACCACTGAAAGAGTCTGCAGTGACATCCTGCAGGGAATACGAGGGGGGGGGGGGGGGGGGAAAAATTTGCAGTGCAAAATTCC
>JAOEHY010045279.1:0-30534 GCA_025447955.1 Psilopsiagon aurifrons
GCCCAGCTGCCTCCTCGGCCGCTCCCCGCCGAGGCCCGCTCCCTCAGACAGCGGCGCGGGCAGCGAGCCGGACCCACCTCCTGGTCCTCGTTGGCGGCCATGGCGCGCAGTCCCGGAAGCCCCCCCCTCCGCTACCCCCGTCGCCGCCGCCGGGGCTCGGCGTGGCGCGGTAAAAAGCAACGCACCAACGCAACGCAATGACACGACACGACACGACACGACACGACACGACACGACACGATCCCCCGGCGCGGCACGGGGAGGCCCGAGCGGCCCCGCCCCACGGGCACACCTCCCCTGCGGGCAGCGCACTCATCGGCTGCTCGTTGCTATTGGCCCCTTCCGCCCATCGTCACCTCCTCTGTGCCTTCCCATTGGCTGTCTCCTCCAGCCTCCCCTCTCTTCCTTCTTTAGCTAACTGGCTCCTTGGCCAGTGACGTCTCCGCGCGGCCGCTCCCTGACTGGCCCGGCGGTGGAACGGAGGCTCCGATTGGTCGCTTCTGCTGCCCTTCCGATGCCCGGCGCTTGCTTCCTCCGGCGGCGGCCGTCCCTCGCTCTGCCCGCGGCGCCTCCCGGCTGACGCTGCCCGGTGCCGGGCTCCAGCCCGCGGCCGTGAGCGCGCCCTGCTGCGCGGGAGGGACGGGCGGACCCGGCGCTTTGTCAGCACCCGGCGGGGTAGGGGGAGAGCTCCCGCAGCCGGGGAGGAGCGGCCGGCCTGGGCCGCGAGGGCGCCGTGCTGAGAGCTGCCCTCCTGGCGCCTCGCAGGCCGCCTGCCTGGGTGCAGCATGACCCCGACGCAGTGGGACTTCCCGGTGGAGCTGTGCTGCCGGCCCATGGCGTTTGTCACCCTCACCGGCTTGGACGTGGTGTACAACGCCGTGCACCGGGCCGTGTGGGACGCGTTCTGCGCCAACCGCAGGGCCGACCGCGTCCCAATCTCCTTCAAAGTGCTCCCCGGCGACCACGAGTACCCGAAATGCAGGACGAAGGTAGCGAGCGGCGTGTGCCCCGGCTCCTCCTGTCCTGGCCGGGTTCAAGCCTCTGCCCCTGCGGCAAAGGCCAGCGCTGGGCCCGGGGGGTGCGGGAGTTGGCGGCTCCCCGAAGGGAAGGGCCGTATCAAGGGCTGGGCTGCTTTGGTTTGCAAACAGCCGAGCAGCGCTCGCAGTGCTCGGCGCTAGCCGGACCTCTGCCATCTCTTCGGTCAAGTGTTGGGAGCTTGAAGCCTGAGGAAGAAGTGTCAGGACCAAGGGCGTTGTGATGGAATGCCATGGATGCATGGAAAACTAGGATGCCTTAGCTCGTAAGCCAGAAGCAGGGAAAGTCAGTATGATTTTCTTTTTTTAAGTACTGCTGTTTATTTACTCAGCTTTGAGGTATGCTTCTAAAATTTGAGCCTTAATGAAACCCAGAGTTTAACTCTAGAGAAACTAGATGTTTGAAACCACTGTATTCAGGGGAAAACATAAATCTTTTAACCAAACAACGTGCAACAGAAGGAATCTCTCTGCTTTACTTTCTGCTTTGCAGTGGCAGTTAAAAAGCAATGTCAGTGGGTTTAATCCTTGGAAAGTCGTGTTATTCTGTGATGCTGGCAAACAACAAGAATCCAGACTGGTTTCTCCAGGCTCAGTTTGAAAGATCCATTTTAAATTGAGCCTAATATTTGATGAAAGTATGTGAAACATGTTTCTGAACTTGACCATTTTCTCCAATCTACCTGGAGTCTGTTCTTTGTTGCTGATATCTCAGGCATCAGGCCCTGATGCCAGGTAACTGGGGGTATGTCTTGCTTAATAGGAAGCAAGGGCTTGAAGGAAACAGTGTTAAAGTGAGGATTTCGCATATTCCCATGTGATAAGAATGTAGAGGCAGTTGCCTTCCTCCTGCTATAAATGTCTTGAAATGGATTTGGTGGCTTGCTTTAATAATCTCAATATTTTCAGAGGACATCCTATGAATGGTATATTCCAAAAGGAATCCTGAAGACTGGTTGGATGAACAAACACCTGAATTTGGTTCCAGCACTTGTGGTGGTGTTCTATGAACTAGACTGGGATGAGCCACAATGGAAAGAAAAACAGCTGGAATGTGCTACTCGAGTTGAAATTGTCAGGTAGAGTCTTTTTCACTTAGTTCATAATGTATTGCAAGCTAATGGTGTGAATTGCAGAACCCTTTGTGTATGCTAAAACATGTAGTCTTAGACACAAATGAAGGGGTACTTGAACCTTGCTTTGTAATGTACAATTGACTATAAAGAAACTGTCTTTTAATGCCTTATTTGTAAAAGTTACTTAAGTAAAAACAGCCTCTGGAGTTTTGCTTACTCTAAGTCAGGACAACTCTTCGGTCCCATCTAAACAAAAAATGGAGACATGGCATTCTGTGGATGATGCAGCATGTTGTTGTGTTCAGGTTTATTTTCTTCATAAAATTCTCTCAATGCTTCCATCTAGACTGAAATCTCATTTTGTTCTCATTATTCAGACATAAGAAGTGAAACCTTGACTCTGTGCTGCTTCTATTTTAGGCAAAGCTTGCAGGGAAGAAATACAAAAGTTGCTGTGGTTTTGATTCAGAAAAAAACGCCATTACCTCCAGGTACTAGAAATGTCTCTGCATGGTTGTGGTGCTCTCATTTTTCAGAGGCCTGATGGACTGAGCCCCTGTCCTTGCCACATTATCTGCGGTGCTTAATCTAAGGTCATCTGCATATGTTAAATATATTGTGGCTGCAGGAGGGAGTACAGATGGAAAGAGTGCTCTAAGCATTTGATACTTTTATCCTTAACTTCTTCCTCTTAAGTCCAATTCCATCTTTTGATGCACAGTGTGAAAAATGGTTTGACAGTGTAATACACTGGGCATGCCTCCCTGTAAGCAACTTGTATTTTAAATCTTGATTGAGAAAAGTCGTAAAAGCAGTGAGAACCTAGAGGGAAGGATATTTGGTACCTACAGAAACCTTTCAGTTTAACTCGGCTTTAATGGTTGAATCTGGGGAGTTAAGTGGAGCTGTGAAATGTGATATAACGTTATGTTTCTGTAGTGCTGCTGCTTGGCTGTAGCTGCGTACTTTCTAGTGTCTGGCAAACCGGCTTTTGTTTTTTCACTGCCTGATGTACATGTTTGTCTTTTCTGGATGCTGTTTTATTTCTCAAGACACGTTCTCATGTTCTGTGAGATGAAAAACTTGTGTTATGTGTGTAGGTTGTTACTAGATAAGCCACTCCTAGAAAGTTTCTGTAATGTGTTCTGCTGGATGAAGCAGCTAGTACTATGGAAGTAGTAAGAAAGAACGTGGTCTTAGTTTTATCTGTCCTTCATTTTTCCGTACCATACTAGTCAAGCTCTTAGAGCTAGTTTGACATTGCAGCACTGTATACAACTTACTTGTGCTTTCCTTCACTTCACTAGGGGAAGATGTTATTGCATCAGAGAGGGCAGCGGCTTTATGTAATGCATGTGACCTTTCTGGAAAATCCCTCTTTGTGCTTCCGCACACTGATCATCTTGTCGGTTATATTATAAGGTAAGTGACTATAGGGCACTGTTTGCTCTGCTGACCATGGACTGGTCAGCATGACGGTAGGCCTGATGGCAACAGGTGGGGTACACCCATTTCAGAGGGGTAAAGTGATCTTTGCACAGGAGTTAGCAGGACTTATTGAAAGACCTATAAACTGGATTTAAAAGTGAAAAGGGATAAAACCAGGCTTACTAAAATTAAGCCTGGGGGCAGCGGGCCAGTGTGCTAGCAAGGTCGTTCAGTCTGCTGTCTCAGTGGAGGTAGAGGATGGAGATCCATGTGATAGCAAAGATGTAAGAGTTATTGGTATGTTAGAAATCATGGAAGCACCTGCGAATTAGGGCTTCCCTCCCAAAAAGAGATGGTGGGATAAATAGCCCAATTGAAGTGCATCTACACCAATGCAAACAGTATGGGCAACAGATAGGAGCTGTGGAAGCCATTGTGTAGCAGGAAAACTATGACATATGCACAGCTGGAGTGCTTCAATGGATGGCTATAAATTCTTCAGAAGGGATAGAGCCAGTGGGGTAGCCACCTTTGAAAGAAGGGGCAGGTAGCTCAAGAGGACTACAAGGATGTTGTGAGGTTGTGCAGGGAGAAAATGAAAAGGGCTGAAGCCCAGCTAGAACTTAATCTGGTTACTGCCATAAAAGAAAGTAAAAAATGTTTCTGTAAATACATTAGTAACAAGAGGAGGGGTACAGGGAATCTCCATCCTTTATTGGATGCAGGGTGAAATACGGTGACCAAGGGTGAAGAAAAGGCTGAGATACTTCATATCATCTTTGCCTCAGTCTTTAGTGGTAAGACCAGTTGTTCTCTGGGTACCCAGACCCCTGTGCTGGGAGACGGGGATGAGGAGCAGAATGAAGCCCTCATAATCCAAGGGGAAATGATCAGCGAGCTGCTACACCACGTAGGCACACACACGTCTGTGGGGCCAAGGGCACAGAGGGAACTGGTGGAAGTGCTCACCAAGCTGTTTTCGTCATTTATCAGCAGCCCTGGCTAACTGGGGAGGCTCCAGTTGAC
Organism: Psilopsiagon aurifrons; assembly: GCA_025447955.1. Classification (NCBI taxonomy): domain Eukaryota; kingdom Metazoa; phylum Chordata; class Aves; order Psittaciformes; family Psittacidae; genus Psilopsiagon; species Psilopsiagon aurifrons. The sequence continues at coordinate 4,565 of JAOEHY010045279.1, forward strand.
TGGAGGTTACCAATTGTGACACCCATGTGTAAGAAGGGCCAGAAGTAGGATTCAGGGAACTGCAGTAATTTTTTACGTTTCTTGGAAATACACCTTAAAATAAATTATTGCGGCCTTTCAAAAACAAAACCTACTGTTCTACTTTGTGCTACCCCGGTGTAATGTTTCGTGTGAAGCATTTTTGTCTGCACTCTTTTCCCGTGTGACATCTTACAGGAGAATTTATTAATACCTGAAGCTAATTTGTGAACCTTAATATAAGCATGATTGGAAGTAACTTGTTCCGAAGAACTTCAGAATTTCTTTGTGTGGGGGAGAGACTTGGTGAAACTTATGAGCAACTTTGTTGCAGGTTGGAAAATGCTTTCTATGAGCATGCACAGACTTACTATTATACGGAAATAAGGAGAGTTAAGTCTCATAAGGAATTCTTGAACAAAACCACTCATCAGGTAACATTGTCCTATTTTTTAAATATTTTGCATGTTATATTGCGTGTTAATACATTAAAGGGTTGTTTGTTGCTTGAACGTTTTTGTTCCCCCTCCTTCCAACTTAAGATGCTTTCTCTGACTATAGAGAATAAACCAGTTTTATTTTCTGCAGCTTACTTTCATTTTGATTGGTTTTGTTCTTACATTTATTTGTCTTTCCTACATTTTCCTTAGAGGAAAAAGCTACAACCCAAAACTGAAGTTCTCCCATAAAGAAAACCTCCACTATTTCATTATCTATATGGTTTAATCTGTGTGAATGTAGCATCTGAACAAGTTGTGGGAAATGCTTCCCTTAGATATATTGAACTTAAAGTTGCACTTAGTTTGACTTTTTAACATCTGCTTTTCAAATTGTCTGCTCAGACAATGTTCTCTTGCAATTGCCAGCTTCCTTCTCTTGGAAGCTGTGATCCAAGTGATAAGCTCCAGACCAACAATTGACATTGTTGGTGTAAAGATTTTTGGGGTGTTCCAAAGCCTGTCCCCTGTTCCAGGGTAGAAGGCTTAGATTAAATTCTGATGAAACATCACTGCTGCATCATAGTCACAGAGGACTATTAGGATACAGTTGCATAGTCAGTTTTTCAAATGAGTTGTGGCAGTATGTCAACCTCTACACTTATCACCTGTATGTGCTTTGTAAGTAACAGGTGTGTTTGGATGTTTGTGAATGATGTACATTGGTTCTGTTTTGCAGCTTTTATTTGTTAGACACCAGTTCAAAATAGCATTCTTCAGTGAGCTGAAACAGGATACTCAGAATGCTCTCAAGTAAGACTCATGTAATCTTCCCCTCTCCTCTGTGCCCCAAATTACTTCTAAGACATTGACTATAATAAATGTTTTCCTGAATGCAGAATTATTTAATCATGTATGTAAGGGATGAGTTTTTCATTGGGAAGAACACTCTGATTGTAAGACTGTTTTCTGCTGTTGATAATCCTATTCTTGAACTTTATTATCTTACATGATTTAATGCTAATTTAAGTATTCTTGTTTAGAAATTACAGAACTGCCTATAATCTTGTGCATGAACTGAGGTCTCATGAAACAAACATGCTGGAAATCAAGACCATGGCAGGATTTATAAACTACAAGGTAACAAGTGTACTTGTAGTCTTTGACAACCTTTACTTAAAAAAAATAAAAGATCAATTTTGAACTTTTAAACCTTTACACGTTACATTTTATATTGATTTTAAGGAGATAGATTAGTAGAGTACCACTTACACTCAGACTTGCAAAGTCTTCTGAATTCCACATGAAAGAAAGTTAATTAGCTGAAGCTTAGGAGTATCTTGAAGGTTTTGAGTTCATTTGAGATGCAATCATCTGAAAAACCAGGGACTCTAACTCTCACTCTGTGCATGGGGGGAGGGATGAAAACAATGGTTGCTTGTTTCTTTGAATATTTGTGTCTTCTTGCGAAGCTTAAGCTAGTATAGTTCAGTTACTGTGCATTAGGAAGAGGAAAATAAGTCTTTAAGAATCAGGCCATCCTTTTGTGATATTTGGGGGGTTTTAGGCAAAACAAAACTATCCTACTATTTACAACAATACTGGAGTTGGATTCCAACATATTCCATCTGCAGGCTTCAAACAGAATTTCCTTCTAGTGGCTCTGCAGTTCTGTCTTGAATTTGGCTGAGTTATGTACTCTTTCATTGATGGCTTGGGAGAGAAGGGGAAGAGAATAACATTAGGTGAAATAGAGGCCACATGGTTTCAGGTGTAGTGCATTATAGTGCATCTCTCTCCCTCTTTTCTATGCTATTTGAGTTCTTCAGAATTACATAAAATTTGTTTGGCTGTATTGTGAGTGGTGGGTTGTTGTTGGCTGGGGGGTTTGTTTGTTTTCTTTTAAAGCTAGTCCTTAGCAGCCCAACACAATTATTTTTTTTCCCCTTATTTTGATTTCTTCTAGATCTGTCGCCTCTGTTTTCAGCATAATACTCCACTGGATGCAATTGCTCAGTTCAGGAAACATATTGACTTGTGCAAGAAAAAAATAGGAAGTGCGGAACTGGCTTTTGAGCATGCTGCCTGGATGTCTAAACAGTAGGTGTTTGCTTAGTAATGTTTCTGGTTTAGTTCTTGTGTATAGCCTCATGAAGTCGATTTGTCTAGGCAAGGTACAAGTTCTTTACCTAAGAAAGATAGACTAGATCATACGAGTTGTATGATGTTATTCTGCTTTGCATGGATTATTGACCTTTTTTTTTCTGGGAATGAGCAGGGTATGACACATGCAGCCACAGAACTTGGATGCAAAATTTCAGAGAAGTGTTGTCTGTCTTAAGACTAACCAGAACTTTTAATTCAAGTGCACCTTTCAGTTCAGTTTGCTGTTCTGTGCATAATCTTGGCTATGATTTGTTTTTTGTAGGTTTCAGGCTTTTGGTGACTTGTTTGATGAAGCAATTAAACTGGGGTTGACAGCAATTCAAACTCAGAATCCAGGTTTCTATTACCAGCAGGCAGCCTACTATGCACAGGAACGGAAACAACTAGCAAGTATGCTTTGTAGTCATGATGTAAGTAGGGAGGGGAAAAGTGCTTTGCAAGTAACCAGATAGTAAATTAGCTAATGTTTTAGTCTCAAATGGTGGTGGAATAATTCATAATGTGTAAAAACTCCAGGCAAAGGATATGTGGATTTTGTGTAGGTTTTTTTTCTGATATTACACAAATTTGTTACCTATTGGAAAAGTTACTCTAGAACAAACTTGTCAGAATTAGTTGTAATAAAATAATAACATGTTTGCAGCATAATTATTAAAGGAAAAAAGTATACTTTCTACATCTCTGGATACCTGAAAATTTACTGGTTTGTTTTTCCAGTATATTTCTCTCGATGTCCACTGTATCTGATTACTTACAGGAAGCAGCGAAACAAGAGCATTAGTATTAAAGTGTGTGTATGGGGAAAGTGGTGGTGGTTGGTTTAGGTTTTTCTGAAACTTGCCTGACAGAAGGGATTCCATGGAAAATTGATCTCTGCAGTTGATTAGCCATACGTGCTAATTATATGTAGCTACTCTCCAGCTGACATGTCCTGAGTATTTGAAAGTCTTTGTTCCTTTTGGTGCTATTTATTTGTTGTTAGGAGCTAGTATTAAAAGTGGTTATTCTTTAACAGTGTTTGAGATGAATGAAGTAGAATGTCTGAATGAAAAGTATTTAAATATTAGGGTTTCCTGAAGTACTATTTTTATTAAGGTGGCTGGAAAGGTTATATGTTCTAAAGCAAAATTTCTTTTTATGTGCATGTGTACTGGAGTATCAAATCACTTTTCATGCTTTAAAATGAAACATGAACCCTTTTTTTTATTACTATATTTGCTGAATTTACAGTCCTCTGTGATGTATCCCAGTCCGGATCCCCTGGAAACGCAAACAGGAATGCTTGACTTCTATGGGCAAAGACCATGGCGGCAGGGAATATTAAGTACGTTTCTGTGTCTTTTGTCTGTGGAGTTTGGACAAACTTCTTTAGGTGCTGATCCTTCCCAGCTGACTTAGTGGCATCAGCATGTGAACCATTTTCCACTGAGACACAGTGGAAAAGGGTTCCCAGACAGAGGGCTGGGACCTTACTCTTTTGTTAGTTGGTGATATGACTTGAACAGGTGTCAGCTGGAAGTGCAAGAAGTGTGTTTGATCTCTGTAACAAACAGAAAAAGGAACCTCAGGTTTGTGTAGGATCAGGTCTTCAGTAAAGTTAGGTCATACTAAAGCTCTGCTGCTGCCTTGTTTCTGTTGCTGCCTAAGCTACCTTAGTAATAGGCATGCTGCAGTGAAATGCACTTCTGCAAAGAGAAACTGGAGAACTGGATGCAGCAAAAGTAACAATGAAAGTTTTTTTGATTTTGAAATGGATTGAGAGGATGCAATGCCATGATTTTAATCTAATAAGGAAATTTGTGGCTTTCCTAGACATGAGAATATTTTCTCAGAAATTCATCAGACTTCGAATGTACAGCTATGGGCTGTGTATGAAAACACATGCATTTCTGAGATCTTCATTGTTGACTATGGTTTTACTTCCCTTTCTTCCTCTCCATTTGGTCTCCTGTTATTTATTCTCTGTGTATCCTTTGGGCTTTTCCGCTTTATCATTGCCATCTTCTAAAGACTTTGGTTCATTTACTGTAAATACAGTACTGTCTAACTTCTTTTATCTTCAAGTGTTACTGTTTTAAAATTAGTTAGAATCTACTGCCAATGTTGAAGTATTGAAGAGAAACTTTACTTGTTAATATATTCATAGTTTTTGATTCCAGCAAAAGTTCATGGTCTTTTAAAGCCCTATGCAGTTCTTCATATATTGGCATTCTCTACGGCTAGAGACATGAGCTTGAATCCTTACTTAAGATCAGATAGGGAAAGGGCTACAAATTTGTCTTAACATATGCACTTTAAATGTTAATAGATGCAGTCAAAAGACTGAGTCGTCTTACTGTAGTTTACTATTTTTGGGTAGCTTCAAATAACTTGTTTTAAACAAAAGGCGAAGTACTTGTTCCAGAACTTCCCTTCTAGAACATCAAGGATGTGCGAGTTCTTAAAGTGACTATCCGTCTCCTAGGCAAAAGAATGTTTAAGAGCTGGAGCGTGCTTGAGTTGGAGCTTGCATTGCATATAGGTCACCACATAAATGGTCATCTTTGGGTCTCCATAAAATTCCAATTTCATGGATTTTTCACTGTCTTATGCAGGCTTTGATCTTTCTGATCCTGAAAAGGAGAAGATGGGGATTTTAGCCCTACAGTTGAAAGAGAAGAATGTCCTTCACTCGGTAAGTTTTACTCTACAAAAAAGCCCCTAAAATTGTTTTAACATTCAAATGTTTGCATGTCTAATGATATCAGCAATTGTTTTTTTATCTGTTAGGAGCTAATCATCACTTTGTTGAGTAATGCTGTTGCGCAGTTCAAGAAATACAAATGTCCAAGAATGAAAAGTCATTTGAGTGAGTATAGATAACCAGATGCTTTTTTTTAATGAATTTTGCAAAAACTTTCCATATTGATCTGGGTTTCCCTTTTTTTTTTTTTCTTTAATCAGTGGTTCAAATGGGAGAAGAATATTACTATGCTAAAGATTATGCCAAAGCTTTGAAGTAAGTATCATCCAGCATTGCTGCTTTTACATGCTGTTGTTCTCACTAAGACCCCATGTCTTATTACTATGGATTAATGTTAGAAGCTCATCTAAGTTGCTCGTTTTAGCTGGATTGGATTGACGCACAATCTTTGAAGTCTAGGAACTCCACTTACATTAAAGAAAGCAAAACAGATATGATGAGTCAGCTATTGGAGTAGAAAAACTTCCCGTTACAAGCTGTTGTGAGGATTTGCCTTATTGGGCAAACTTTTTATTTCTAGCTCACAGAGTACTCTCGCTGTCCTTCCCAGAAGTGATTTCTGAAACCTGCAATGAGAATATGGTTATGTTTAATTACAGATTTATAGTTGCAAAATGTAAAAAAAAAAAAAAAAAAAAAAAATTTAGCTGAATTTCGTTTTTGTTTATATACCAGGGAATTAGCAAAACCAAATTACTTTCATTGGTGTAGTTTTTGGCTATTAGTGTTTACAGAACTAGGAGAGCTTAGTGCCGAGGTACAGCTACTATCTCTGAAGGTTGTGTCTCATGCTTAGTGTCTTAACTTTGTGGTTTTTAAGGGGGAACGGTCAAGTTTGTGTTAAGTAGGAGTCCTGCAGTGTTTTCATTGATTATGTTTCAAATTTCACATGTTGTAAAGCGAGTATGTTTGTGATGGGAGAGGTACGTTTACTGCTGTTACTGACTGGAAGCTACATGGAGGAGAAGATGGGCTAGGATAACCATATCAAAACTTACTGCATACTCAGTAGTAAAGTGTATTTTTAATGTAGTGCTGGACTTAGACTCTTCTGTCTAGATGCTGATTTTCTAGTTCTTTATGTGAAGACAAAGGAGTCGTCTTGTTGGTCTCTTCTGAAAATTCTTGTACCTTGAAATAGAAAATTTGTGGAGTAAATGTGTTTCTTTACAGCAATTTTATGCTGTTTTCAGTAAGTCATTGCTGTGTATAAACAGTAGACTTAAATCTAGCATTTGTGTTAGTAAAGATGAATTTTGTATTAATGATAACCAAATAAGTGCAAGCTTCTGAGAAATACTAGTATATGTAACTTGGTTTTCCTTGAACTTTACTGCAGGCTGTTGGATTATGTTATGTGTGAATATCGCAGTGAAGGATGGTGGACTCTTCTCACTTCCATATTGACAACGGCTCTCAAATGTTCATATCTGATGGCTCAGCTGAAAGATTATGTAACATACTCTTTAGAGCTACTGGGCAGAGGTATTCTTTTAAGAAATATACTCCACCTATACGGAAAAATTAATGTGTATTTGTAAGTCTGACAAATCGTCAGACACAGTGTTTAGCGTAGTTCAGATGTTTTGACTACAAAATATCTGTGTACTTGCCTCATCTCATATGCTGGGAGTTGAATTTTCTTACTGTTATAAAATTCATTGCATTTAAATTGCTTGTGTGAGGATATGTGAGGCACAGAGCTTCCTTTGAGACTGTTCAAGTAATGTAACAGAAGCTTGCTGAGCTTAGGGAATGGAGGAAGAGCTGTAATAGAGCTAAAGAGAAAAAACAGGTTTTGTAGTAAGTAACAAAGCTAGCACCATTTTTCTAGACTTTAAAATGCCAATGTGTTTCTTTTGGACTCCTTGCTAGAACTCTGCTGATGAAATATGCATATGGTATGTTTTAGGAAAAAAATGTGACATAGGGTGGCTGCACAGTAATAATGCAAGCACTGTGTTTTGCATAATGTCTGTTAGATGTTATTTTTGTAGAAATAATCCTTTTGTGCCCTAAATTGCTAATTAATAGCTCTATTGGAGTAGGTGTGGTAAAAATGGGTTTGCATCTTCTGTTAGCTAGTGAGTCTACTCTGCTTTGTATTGAAGAATAGCCAGTGAGACAAACCCACCTTTTTTTGATATTTGAGAGAAGAGTGCTTATTTTAATTAGTCCTTTTTTTTCATCCTGTCACCCTCTCCGGTTGGTGTTTCTGATGTTATCCACATTTGCTTCTTTGCAAGTTCCAGACTTTTCTACTGCTTCTTCTGGTTTTAAACATAAATAACAAGAAGGTTTAGGCATTATTCTATTGGGATTTTCCTCCAGTAAATTATGAAATGCTTGTCTAGCAAAAAATAATTTATTTGGTTCCAGTGGAAGTAAAAGGAAACTCTTAAAATTGGGGAAGTTCTGAAAACTGAATGAATCCTTTATTACTGGTAGATGGATGGTAGGACTTTTCCCCCCAGAATGCGTTGGTTTTTTTGAAAGGTGCAATCTGAAGAAAAGGCTTACTTTTAAGTTAAAAAAATAGTAAGGGGACTTGCTTCTATCTTTCAATCTTTGTGTTCTGTGCTAGCATCTACTCTTAAAGAAGATCAGAAGTCTCGAATAGAAAAAAATCTGATAAAAGTTCTAATGGTAAGTGGCAAAACTACTACCCTTTTAAACAATCTAAAGAGTGGTCAGTACTTGGTAGCCCTCTCTTATAACCTTGCAATCTTCTATCTGGATACAGAATGAAAGCCCTGATCCTGAGCCAGATTGTGATGCTGCTGCTGTGAAAACATCGCAGAAGTTGTGGGCTGACCGTGTTTCCTTGGCAGGCAGTAATGTTTTTACAATAGAAGTCCAAGATTTTATACCATTTGGTAAGTAAGAACGCAAATTAACACCAGATCATAAATTCTTATGTAGTTGTATCTTCAAATTAAATACTTCGAAAAAAATACAAAGCTGTGAAGTGTATATTAAAGCCAGCAACAGTGAAACTCTTGTTTCAGGACTGCTCTATTCTTCATCTAAGTAGTATGATAAGAAATCATGAGGGAAGCCCTGATATGGATTACGAAGGTGGAATCCCTTGCTTTTTGAAAGACTTCTGGCAGTTTGGTGTGCTTTGAAGTAGGACTCTGAGGAAACAGGGCAGAATGTGTGCAAAGTAATACTCCCCATAGAAAGGGGGGGCATGAGAGTGAGTGTTACCTACAAAAGACGTTTTTCTAAGTGTACGGGATTGTGGGTTGTTTTTTTTTTTTGCTTGGGATTTTGTTTTGTTTTTCCTGCTAGACATTTGTCTCTCCTCTCCTCTGCAAAGGTTTTGGCCCAGTGGTGAAAAGTGGCTTTCTGTGACAGTGTTATTAGGCAGATTTGTCCCCCTTGCGTACAATGGAAGTTTTAAAGAGTGTACGCAGAACAATCCTTAACACAATCATTTCAAGAGGTTTTTTTATCTTCCTTTTCTTTTTTTTTAATTCCAGTGCAATGCAAAGCAAAATTTCTTGCTCCAAGTTTTCATGTTGATGTTCCTGTGCAGTTTGATGTATACTTGAGAGCTGATTGTCCTCATCCTATAAGGATTTCTAAGCTATGCATCAATTTCAATAATCAGGTAACTATGTTCTGTCTATCTGTGACCTAGGGATAGAAGCTTATCATAAGAATTGAATAATACCTAAAAAAATCCAAAGTTCTTTTCCAAAAATTTGTTAATGTTAAAGTTGGAAAGTTGTTTGGTTTTGTTGTGGTTTTTTTTTTTTTGCATTATTTATCAATTTTGACAAGTACATTGATGCTGTGATAAAACTTCCCAATGCAGTCTGATTAATTAATCTGTTGTATCTTTGGGTTTTTATTAATGTTTTCTAATGTTTCAGAAGTATCGTTTTAATCTCTTATTTCTCTTGATGTTCTTGCATGAAGTTACATTAATATAATAGATATTTTGTGACAAAGAATTGTGTTGTAATTACTTATTAAGTCTCACTTCAATAGTGTGGAAAAGTAGCAAGAGGCCATGTAGTTTGATCCAGTAACACAGAGACTTAATACTTGCTTTGCTACCGTTACTTTCTAAAGACGTCTGACGTCTGGATTTATCAACGTTTTTCCCCACTCCTCCATTACAGGATTACAACCAATACTGTGTGGTAGAAGAAGGCTATCAAAAAAGTGACATTCTAGAACAGTCATCTCAAGGAACAATGTGCTTAGTGCCTGGCAAAACGAGGAAGTTCACTTTCAAATTTGTTGCCAAAACTGAAGATGTAGGAAAGAAGATTGAGGTTTGTCAATTTGTTTTACACCCTTCTTGCTGATGCTTACAGAGAACTCAAAACTACAAAGCCATCCCTAATCTGGCACCAGTTGCCAACATCAATACAGTTACAGATGTCTGAGTTCCTGAAACTAAGTACCAAAATTAAGGAAATGTTATTAACTATTCCAAAGCAAAAAAATTCCACAAAACCTTAAGTGTTGCTTCAAGGTTGTCGCTTTTTATATGCAACACCTTTAAAAGAATAAAAAAGAGGGGGAAGAGTGGTATAGCACTACGAGAGAGTAAGAAACTACAAAATATACTGCACACACATGAGCATGGATACTTTTCCCACCACTGTTTTATTAAGTGAAATTAATAAAGTGGTGAGGTGTCTTGAGCTTGCAAAGCTTCGAGAAGCTTTGTAGTGATACACATCATTATTGTGCCTGTATATGTTGGAAAACCATTTTGTTATGGTAGGTGATCTGAAGATAAAGTTATCAGTATGTGCCTGAATTTGTGTTTGTCAGATCACCTCTGTGGATTTGATCCTGGGAAGTGAATCTGGCCGATGTGTGATTCTGAACTGGCGTGGAGGAGGTGGAGATGCTGCTTCATCTCAAGAAGCATTGCAGGCAGCACGTTCTTTCAGGCGAAGACCTAGGCTTCCAGATAGTGAAGTGCACTGGGACAGTTTAACTATTCAGGCAAGCACTATGTGAGTAAAAACTTGGAAATATATGTAGAATGATAGAATAGTTAGGGTTGGAAAGGACCTTAAGATCATCTAGTTCCAACCCCCGTGCCATGGGCAGGGACACCTCCCACTAAACCATGGCACCCAAGGCTCTGTCCAACCTGGCCTTGAACACTGCCAAATATGCCACTGGAGTTTTAAGAGCTTTCAGGACGTCTTCTAAAACATGTATTATCATAGCAGGCAAATACATTACCATTAAAATTGTGGACATAAAAAAGCAGTAATGTTTCCTGTTTCATAGACTTGGAAATGCTCTTTGGAAGACCTAATGAACTTATATTTGAAATATATAATGTAATATATTTATATTTATATTTATATTATAATTAATATATAATAATGTAATTAATATTCATAGCAGTGGTTTGTCTAAATAGTAATATAGTTAATAATTAAAATAATAATAGTTAGTATAATTTGTATAATTTATTTATAATATAATAAAATATAGGGGCTGACTTCCAGTAATTGATCACATAACACACCCAGGGAAGATGAGCATCAGACCCCTCTCAATTTCTGCACATTTTTCAATCTGACTGTATCATTGTAAACTTCCTGAGACATCCTAATTTCCTGAACTCTCTTAAACAATAGGTTGGTTTAATCTCCTTTAGAATAGGCTTAAAAACTTGTTTTTTAAGTAACATATAATAACTGAGGTTTTTTCTCTTGAAGGATTATTTCTAGAGTGCCAAACATTTCTGTTCAGCTCCGTCATGATCCTCCTGCCCTGACTAATGAAATGTATTGTTTGGTTGTGACAGTCCAGTCACATGAGGAGGCGGTGGCCAAAGATGTTAAGCTTACAGCAGGTTTAAAGCCAGGTATTTGTGGTTATTTTCTTTTTATCCAAGGTCTCTGAATTGTTGCCTTCTACTTGATGCAATGCAGAGAAATACAGTAAATGGCACTCTTGCAGTAATTAAGAGGCAAACCAAAGTGAAGATTGGGAATTATGAGGTACTGGTGGTAAGAACAAGAATGAACAGGCTTATTCAGTTACGGTTATCTTAACCACTGCTTGACAGTGGTGTTTATGTGGGCATTTCAAAAGATAAGTCTTTACAAGGTTGGAAGAAAATGTGGATGCTGTGGTATTCCTTCCTAACCTTTAATTTGCTTGTAACTACATCATTGTTTTCCCAAGTAATAGATCTCTTCCTTTCTGAGATGACGGTATTAGCCAGTGCTAGGTAAATGTTTTCTAAGCATAGTCTTCATAGTTTTTTTTTCCTGCCCTCACCCATGCTTTTTATCCAGTCCTGTACAATGTGGTCTGCTTTTTAAACAAATTGAAGTTTGGGGAGCAGTGGAGAACTGAGACAGTATTCCTTTGAATGAAAAGGGAAAAATACAAGTGTTGTATGTCAGAGTCCTAGTTAGCTGTATGTAGTTGGTGCTGACAATTTTCAGTATGTGAAATCCAAATGTTATCCTTGGTGTGCCTTTTTGTAGCAGTTATCTGAAAAGGCACAAATATTTCTAAGCCACCGGCATATAGGATGCAGTATGTGCTGTGAGCTCTGAAATGGAACCACATTTCCCTATACAGTGGTACAGTTCTTTAAACTTGTTTAATTGGATGTTTGGGCTTGGCTTCTAAAGTAGTATTTAATAGCTAGTCTTTATTTTTATTCTCCCTCTTGATCTTGACTCTTAATTTGTGATATACAAGGTCAGTGTGTGCTTGCCCATTACATTAAAAGAACTATTGAAATTTGTCATTTCATTTGTAGGGAAGGTGATATATTTTCCATGGGTTCTCTTTGGCTTGTTTTGCTTTGAAAATTATTCCACATGATTGCAGTAACCCCTCAATCTAATCAACCTCTGATTGAAGAATGGTGGTGTTAACATCTATGCATTTGGGTTTATGTATTTTCAATACAGATTTGGAAGAACAATTTTATAAAGATGTGAAATCATTTAGTCATGCTCCTGAAAACAGAGGAATCGCAGTACAGTGAAGCTGCCTTTTTACTTCATATACAGTACCAAGAACAACTTGAATCGCATAGTCGCGTTGTATTTTGTATATGGTAGGGAACGCTACCTAGGTATACCTTCTGATTTTTAAGGTTTTTTTACTGGTGTAAATAGATGAAATGCAGTCCTTGCAGGATGTGAACCCTCCAACAGAAGAAACTCAAGGTGTCAAATCCATCCTCTGCTGGTACTTTTGGAAGGTTCCCTCAACCATATGAACAATGTTAATTCCTCATGCGTTGCTTCTCAAGATTGGTGTCTTACTATTTTTAGTTACTGCTTTCACGCTTCAGTGATCCAAGCCTGTGTGAATATGAAAGACCATTTTTTATCCTAGGGCAAGATGCGAACCTGACTCAGAAAACTCAGGTGACTCTTCGTGGGACAGATGCATGTGATGACTCCTTTCCTGCGCTGCTTCCTGATATTCCTGTAGGAGACTTGCAACCAGGGGAAAAGGTGAAGGCTTAAAACCTTCTTTCTATATTGCACTTAAAAAAATGGGGATCAACCAATAAAAATCTCTCATAGAAGGATCTGTGTTTAGTTCAGGTATCTGAGCCAATAAATTAAATAGTTATGGCATATTTTACCTATTACTTACTTGTAGTTTAGTTATTTCTTTAGCTATATATCCTTTTGGACTGCATTTGGGAATAAGGTGTATTCTGGGGTTGATAATACATATGGGAGATAAGAAATTAAATAGAGGCTAATCTCAATTGTTAATTAAGTGCACTGCCTAACAGCAGTAGATAATGATAGTCAGCAAGTGTGATTCAGCCTGGTGGAGGATCAAATGTGCAGATGCTGCATTGCAGCAAACTGAAATTGTGACTAGTAAATTAGAAGCTGAGGTACCATATATTATACAGTGATGATTCTCTTGTACTGTTAAGTAGCAGACGAGCATTAGTGGTGGAGCACCTGGAGCTGTGCTAATCTGATTAAAATAATTGACTGTGTGACTTTGATCATGCATTGTAGGAGATTCTTTGTATGTAGATGGCATTATACTGTTGCCCTCTTTGACCAAGGAAGATGATTAAGAAGTTTTGTACAGCTGTAGGCCTAATTAATATAATTTAGCTATAGCCTGACTTATCCTGTTTCCTTTATTTTGCAGCTGGAAAAACCAATATACATTCGTTGTGGAACAGTTGGTGCACGGATGTTTCTGGTTTACATTTCTTACTTAATCAACACTATCGTTGAGGGGAAAGAAATCCTCTGCAAGTGTCACCGGGTAGGATGTAAAGATGCACCAATTGTTGGAGATACATTCACGAAATGCAAGAAATGTTCTCAACTTAAAGGCTGTAATTCCAAGTCTCTTAGAAGCTTTTCTAGTAGATAGAAAAAATGCCAAAGCAGCAGTATGGTAGCCCAGTTTAGGGTGAGCAGTTTCATAAGTACAATCAGAAGACAAGTGTTCTATATTTATTCTTAAATATCTTAGATACATTCTGTCCTGGGGAGGACTTTTTACAGTGGTGATTAAAAATTACTTTACATTAGTAACCTTTAACATCAATAGCCATCTCTGAAACTAAATGTAACTTTTTTCCCCTCTTCTTTCCACTGCTTTTGTTACCTATGCAGGATGAAACTGTAACAATAGAAACAGTATTTCCTTTTGATGTCTCCGTCAAATTTGTCTCCACAAAGGTAGGTGTTTGAGAAGTTGCTGATATTTTGAAATTGCACCGTTTTCAGTAGTTGTGCCTTGTTTAGTTAGAAATATCCAGAGCTCGTGTCTGTCTTCGCAGTTGGAGCACTTGGACAGAATATTTGCAGATATACCATTTTTACTGATGACGGACATCCTGAGTGCTTCTCCTTGGCCTCTCACTATTGTAACCAGTCAGCTACAGCTGTCAGCTTTCATGACCCCAGTAGATCAACTGGAATCTTATGTGGAGAATGGTAAGTTTTCTTAAATCATGCTCTCTATCCGAAGGATACTTTTTGCTTAAGTTGGGAATAAGAAAGAGGAGCATTGTAAAAAGCATTTGCTTATCAAACTTTAAATAGAAGAAAGCTGCTTAATACTATAATTGCCTGCCAGAACTCAAGTAAACAATAGTTCTTACAAATGTAGTTGTTCTTCACTAGATCAAGTAAATAGACTTGAGTGGTGGATGGTAACCAAAATTCTAACTATAACAGATGTAAGAGAAAGCATCTGAAAGTACTTCTGGTACAAAACTTTATAGATATCCAAATGAAAAGATACTCAGTATTACCAGTGTTTATGGCTTTGTATACTTTTTGGAATGCAAACACATCAGCCTTGGGGTGCTGCCTCTATGATGTAGTAGTGTGATCCATGTCCATGGTTGCAGTCAGGAAACTGAAAAATGTGAAGCTAGACAGTGTACTATGAAAGAACAGTTACAAGTAATCATCTTTTTATACTAACACAGTTTAATAACTTATTACTTAAATGTCTGCATTTGTTGAGTCAGAGATGTTAAAATGTGTGTATTCTATCAAAACTGAGTAAAATGTGGCGGTCTGGATGGCTGCCTGATGGTGGGGCAGCTGTCCACCCATGCAATCAAGGAACTGTAAGATTCTAGTTCCTGTGCGGATTCAAGAGTTACCTGGCAAAAAGTAGTTATTTCCCAGGTTGTTTAGTTTTCAAACTATGGTATTTCATCTTCAGCTCTGGCACTTCGTGCTTCTGCCGGGGGTGTGAACCCCCTCAGATGCCAGCTATTCAGCTGCCCACCTTCTGGGTTGGGTTGTCTGGTTTTTGGTTTTTTCCTTGTAAGACTTAACAGAGATTAATGATTAATTCTGAATAACTGGAACATATTTTCTTAGTGCTTTTTTTAGTAACTCTCTAAGGGAAAAGGTACTTTTCTCAGTCCAGTTGAGTGCAGAGGAAGAAAAAGGAGTGAAAATGTAGTAGAATAGTAGATACTATTTTGTTCCTCTCTCATCCATTTGGGTGGGAGAGGAAAAAAGTCTGTTGTTTATCGTGCTTTAAAACTAAGATTATCTTGTGCTGGTGTCTTTGAATCTGCTCTGGGAGAAGTATAGAACTTAAATTGGTGTTATTTTGTGCTTTTTGGTGTGTATGAACTCTAAATTTGCAATGACTTGTACTGTGTATACATGAAAGGCCTCATGATGCCGTTCAGAAAGTAAGTTTTCATACATCTGTATGTTGTGATACTTCATGATCTTCATTGAATTTACTGATTCTGTCCGTATACTTTGGAAAGCACTTCAGAGGCCTTTCTGGCTGAACACTTGTGTCATATTGGACTTTGAGACTTGGTGGCTTCTGCAGTAATGGTTGTGCTTTGATTTTAAACAAAATCTTGCTGATAGTTGTTTTACAGACAGGTGAGAGTGCCAGTGAATGCTTTTGCCTTCGATGTCCTCCAGTCACTAATGCTAGTGGAGTAGCAACTGGATGTTATATCATTTCCTGGAAGAGGTAAGTCTTTCTGGGCCTGGATGGGTAGAGGAAATAAGTTGGTCTGAATTTAGGGCTGATGGTGAGTTGAGTGTGGATTTTTTAGGTTTGTTTGGGTTCCTTTTTCGGGGGGTGAGGGGGAAGGGTAGTGTTTCTTTCTTTGGAATTCTTTGTTCTTTAATTTTTTGGTCATTTTTTTTTTTTTGGGTTTGGGTCTTCCTGTAGCAAGCACTGTCTAGACTTTGGACCTTACTAATTCCTGCTTAGCTTGTTAGACTTTTGATTAACTATGTATTTCATTTAAGAGGTAAATATTATGTGACTGTGGTTTTAACATACCATGAAGCTTTCCTTTTTGTAAGATCTTAGGTCAATCACAAAGCTCTTTTTGTCACCACCTGCTCCTGGTTTTCTTCAGTCATGAAATACTTCCCTTGAGAAGCCAAGTGAAAAGAATAGTTTTACAATAGCAGAAGCAAACTTCTTAAATGGGAAAGCTGCTTTCCCACCATAGGTTGTGGATTTAGGTATTCACTCAGTTTTCAGAGACAAATATCGAGGTATATCTATCTTCTAGCTTGCTTTTGCCATGCTGTAGCACTACTTTTTCTTTTGCTCAAGCATCCCAATGAAATTATGAAAATGTTAGTTTAGTCACACGTAAGTGATGTTCGTTTGATGTACTCGTGATAATTTATGGTGTGTAACTTTCAACATGGTGTGTGTTTGACTTTCTCCTGCAGAAGTTCACCTGTGGAAAGTGTACCTGTTGTTAGCACAGTCATCACTCTACCACATGTGATTGTAGAGAGCATTCCTCTCCATGTTAATGCAGGTAACATTAATTGGACAAATATATATGTCTCAATTAGAATTTTTAGGACTGCTAAAGTTTTACAGCATCCACAGCTTGCATTTACTGTGGCAAAAAGCAAAAAACTGGTGTTGGGTATTACAGAGCTCATGAAAGAAACTGTGTCATTGCTTAGACTGCTTAAAGCCTTGCCCTGTTTTCTTCCTTCTGGAAACTGGAAGGTAGACACACATACATTCTCTTAAAAGCTGTCAGTGGATAGACCTGTGTTACATGGCAGCACAGAGCCCAGTGTTACCTCTGCTGATGCTGCCTTGCCAGTTTCTCTAGAGGCCTATGGCAACAATTGTGCCATCCACCTGGCTGCAACCCGGGAAAGAAACAGCCTGGAGAATTGGAGCTGCTGGCGGGCAGGTGAACTGTTTCTCTACTAGCACTTCACCTGCACAGGAGCAGAGGGGAAGTGGAATGCTTACTGGGCACACAGAATTCATATGCTTTCCTCAGTGTGGTTTCCTTCATACTGAAATTCTTCCGCCATCCCTTCCTGTTAAAATTTGAAGGAGCTTCCTGACTGTATCTGGTAAGGTCTTGGTAGCTGAAAATACTTAGCAGTAACCCAAGTGACATTCTAGTCAGCATTCCTGGACAGTGTTGGCAGTTGAGGGCTTTGTAACTAGGTGTTGAAGAAAGTGTTACTGAAAAGTTGTAGTGAAGTGGTGTCTGTTCTTTAAGCTTTTTTTATGAAAAATCTTGTCAGAAATGCATTAGGTCCCTAGTTGCGGGGTTTTTTCGAACTTTTCACTGCTGTTTGCAAGAGACTTCTTTTATTTTTTTAATGTATGGAACTTTGAAATGTATTTTGTGTTTGAGATTACTTATGTTCTTTCCAAAGATCTGCCATCATTTGGTCGAGTCAGAGAATCTCTGCCGGTCAGATACCACCTGCAAAATAAGACAAACTTAGTTCAGGATGTGGAGGTATCAGTGGAACCCAGTGATGCCTTCATGTTCTCTGGCCTTAAACAGGTACAAAATTGTCACACCTACTGATCTTGCTGGCTTCTCTGGTAGCAAAGAATACATTGATTAGACCTACGTTAATGTGCAGAAAGGAAAACTCATTGGTTTTAGATGTTTATGGTAGATCCTGTCTGAAAAAACTCACGGATGCAGACTCCATTTAAAGAAGGGCTGAATGGAAGCCTGAGTAGGAGCTGCTTGTCACGTTGTTTGTGGGTAACATGGTGTTTCAGTATAGAAGCAATAGTTCAACTAGAATAGGAGAGTACTTGTATTCTTTCCAGCTCCAGAAACTAAACTCTATAAATACAAAGTAAACAAAGGACTGCTTTTGGTCACAGAACCCATCTATGGTTGTGGCTTTTTTCTTTTCTAAGATCCGATTAAGAATCCTTCCTGACACAGAGCAGGAAATGTTATACAACTTCTATCCTCTGATGGCTGGATATCAGCAGTTACCATCTCTTCATGTAAACTTGCTGCGATTCCCGGACTTCACTAACCAGTTGCTCAGACGATTCATACCAACACACATTTTTGTAAAGGTAAGACTGTGAGAAGTGCCGTGTGTTTAAAGGGTCCCTGTGGGGCTGCTCAGTTTTGAGTGACCACTCTTCAGTTCTGCTCAAAGCCGAGTGTTTCTAAGCATACTAAAATGGCCAGATTCTAACAGTTATTTGCTTTGGAAAGTGTTGGGTTGTGCATTGGTGTCATCAACCAAAATGCTTAGAAAACCTGTTTTAAGTACAACAGGTATTTGGATACAATTAAATGAGGGAGCTGAATGCATTTACCCTGTGCCTGGTTTTCCACATCTTACTCTGTAATATGAGTTTAAAGTTGTCTGTATTTTGAGTACAGTGGAGTGGGATAAATACAATACTTTAATACCATCATTTGTAGAGCTTCTGGGAGAAAAAAAGAAAGTGTTTTGAGCAACCCACATGACTAGATTCAGAAACACAGTAGCATCCCATGCCTCCATAAACTATTTCTAAAAACACATTGTCTTGGTGAATCACTCAGTCTAGATTCATTTCTTAAGTGGTACAACTCTGAAAACAATTCAATGTATCATAAGAAACAGATCACAGGCTTCTGTTGACTTTATAAGAATCATTTAAATCCAGGTGCCCAAAACAGTGCTTTCTCATTCCACTGCTGCTGTCTCCAGAATACTGTATTCCACTTTTAGTTAAGCTGTTAGCAAGCAAGGAGCCAGAAGAGCTTGTTTATATGACTTGAAGTGGACTTGTTCAGACATTTATAATCTTGTTTCCAGGAAACAGGCCTGGCATGCTTTCAAGTTTGTTTGAGCCAAAAGAGATGGGCAGAACTTACCTTTTTATATGCCATCTGTCAGTGGTTCTTCTAGATTGGTTATCAAGAGGGCCTCCTAAGTCAATACAAAAGGCTTTCCTCAAAAGCGTGGTGTTCCCAACACTCCTGTGGAATCTCTTGGGCTTCAGAATTAGTTGCTTTTGTTTTGAAGTTGTCAGGACCTTAAAACTCCCTTATTTTAAGGATGCCTTTTCTTCTTTTAAAGTTCCTCCTTGCTCTGCCCCATCTCTAGTGATTCTGCTTAAAATTCCTCCAAGGAACTGTCAGTTTTATTCCTGTTTTGTTAATAATAATCAGCTTTTTATACCGTGGTAATCTTGGAGCTGTGGTCAGCCAGGCCTTGTCCTGAGCTGTCCAGATGTATACAGAGATGGCATTTGACAGGGCAATTAAGGAGCGGAGGCCTCTAACAAGTATTCACTGGGCCAAACTGAAAGTTTCAGTTAGGCATCTTCTGTGTTTGTGCTACTATTGGAAACCATTAGACATAAGAATAGGATCAAAGCTCCACTTGTGTACTAGAGCTACATTGACCAACATAATGTCTTGCAAAGCGAGTTTCATAACAGCCTTAGTCTTTTGTGTTTGTGTGGGGTTTTTTGTTTGGGGTTTTTTCTGTTTTAATTCTGTCTTTATTTTTTCACAGCCTCAGGGTCGTCAGGCAGATGATAACTCGATTGCCGCTGCATAATTTTTGGACCTCTGCACTTAAAGAAAATGGTTTGTTGCACAGAATATGTAAAGCTCACTTGGGAAATGTGGCTTTGATCAAACCATAAGAATTACATTTTATTTTCAAATTGCATCTCCTGGCAGAACTAATGTTTTAAACCCCTTATGTCTTTCTCTAAGGAATAAACACATGGGGAAAATTTGGTGCTTTATTTAACAGGAACATTCTTTTGAAGTGAACTTTGACTCTTAAAAGTATTATTAAGGCATATTACATGTCTGGAGTATTTAAGCAAAGAAATGCTAATTCATTTGACCGAAACTGAAAGATGTTCTCATAATTAACAGTAAGTTGAAGTCCAAGGTTTATACTTGGAGAGTTACAGCATTGAAAATTATCATCCGGTATGGCAGTCTGTTCCGTGCCAGTTGTGTTCAGGGCGCAGCAGGGTATGCAGCAGAACAGTAAACTACAAATGGTTACATTGTACTGTGGAATGAAGCAGCTTACTAGTCCTTTAACACCATAAATCTAAAAGGCACCATTGCTCCAGGGTAAGCCATACATCCGAATTTGAATTCAGCAGTTAGTCTGATGAACAAGGTTATTCCTAACAATTGTACTATCCGGCCTGAAGCTGATATGGTTTTGGATTATTTTTACACACAGCTTCCAGATTACAGATGTCTTGGTGGTCTCCTGCTGTGTGAAATGAAAAAATGGGCATCCTGTTGTTGTACAGCTCCAGGTGAACTGGTGTTTAAAATACAATAGATCATGTATATGTACAAAAAATGCATTGTGAAAACTTTAGTTGTTTAACTTTCTAAATAATTACATTTTGATTGCTTGGGAAATACCTTATTTATTGTTAAAGTGAAGTTCTAATAAACAGCTTGTGACAGTACTCCTGAAACTGTGGCCTTCATTCCATTGTTTTCACAGCTGCACAGCTATTGTTTCATAACTGTTTATGGGCTGATCTTTCAGTACTTAAAAGGGGCCTATAATAAAAATGGAGAGAGGCTCTTTAGCAATGCCTTTTGTGATAGGATGAGGAGTAATGGCTTTAAAGTAAAAGAGGGGGAGATTCAGGCTGGATATGAGAACAAGTTCTTTACAATGAGGGTAGTGGAACACTGGTACAGGTTGCCCAGAGAGGTGATGGATGCTCCATCCCTGGAGTCATCCCAAGACCGGGCTGGATGTAGTTCTGGGCAACCTGATCTAGATGACGATGGCCCTGCTCATTGCAAGGAGGTTGGACTAGATGAGCTTTGAAGGGACCCTTTCAACCCCAAAGTATTCTATGATACCTAGTCTAAAATAACAGCTGTAATACTTTGAGAAAAGCATTAGAGAAGCATGCAAACATTCCTTGCCAGCAAAAAGGCTGTGGGCTAATTGGCAGTCCTGAAGAAATGTGCATGAGTGTATAGAGCTTTTCCATGGAGTGTAGCTATAGTTTATTAGGAGTTTTTTTCTGGTGTATAGAGATGCCTGACAAACCATGCTGGTAAGAGCAAATGAAACCTTCCTTATTCTTTGCTTAACTATCATGAGCTAAGTGGCAGTCATGGAATAGGTATTTTATCTCTTTTAAGAGTGGAAAATGTATTTCATTTCCAGACTATTATTGTTTGGTTTAAGTAGCCACTCAGATTACAGCAACTCTGGCACCTCTGCTACTGCTTCTTGAAAGACATGTTGATGCAGGTGGTGTGTTTGGTGGAAAACTGGGGGTGCCTTCTTCTCCCACCTCTGAAATAGTCTAGTAGCAGAATAATGATTCACATTCCTTTGAGAAAGGGGAAGTCACAAATTGCTTTGATGATTACAGTGATACCGAAGTCTTAAGTGAATGGTGTGAAAAGGTTTCTACTTGAAATGTGAGTAGCAAAAGTAGGAATTTTAACAAAATAATAGAAATACAGAAATGCAAACTTGCCTCATACCATGGAAAAAAAGATACTACTTTGCCATAGTTGTAATTTCTATTCTTTTTCTCATTTGCAAAGGGAATCTTTTTGTGTGATCTTCTTGTAGCGGTAAATGCTACACAGCAAAGATTTTTGTTTTAGTTGTCTGCAAAGTGCTAGGCACACCTTTTATGCTATGTAAATGACTGATGTGAATGCAAACATGCAGCAAGCAGGAGCCACCTTGTTAAAAATGCTTGAGAAGTGATTAATGATGACTATCTTCCTGACTCATAAGATTCTACTGCTAAGGGGAATGTTTGTGATTCATAACCCAAATCCCTTTGGGAGTCTTGAGGAGATAGAAAAAGCACATATATTTCAGTGTAAGTGTAGGTTTTTCTATTGTTTATGATGTTTTGATGAGCACCATTCAAACTTCAGCATATACAACTTCAGTGCAGTTTGTTTTAATGGGAACTAATTAAGCATCAAAGAAAAAATCTACTTTTAAACTTTCAAACTAGTTTTTAGACTGGCTTAAAAATAGATTTCAGGGATAAAAAATGGAGATCAACATGTTCAGACTGCTACTGAGCTGGAGACTTAACCCTAGCACTATCTTTTCCTCCCCTTTTATACTAGTAAGTGCATGAGGGGAAGAGCATGTCCCATCATCTCCCAGTCTCCTGGCCTACAGTGAAGTCTGGAGCAAGGGAAGGTACTCTATCCATTCTTCATTGCTTCTGATCCCTAAAATCTAGTTACAAAAAGTTCAGGAAAAATGAAGGATTAAATGAAAGATTTTAATTCCTCATCCACATTTAGGGTCTTGTGCAGTGTCTTCTTCAGATCATTGCTTTACACAAGAGTTTTGGAGATTCTACCAGCTTCTTTTTTGCATGTCCTTCTGTACAAGATGCTTCTCTTCACGCTTTCTCTGCCTTCTCTTGGGAGATGGGAAGTCTCAAGGTAAGAATACTCATGCTAGGACTCTCCTTCAGGTTTGAGGTTGTTGTGTGTACAGTAGAAAGAAGAAGGAAAAAAACAAGCATCTCGAAAGCATCTTATTCTTTAAGCCCGCTCTTCTGCTTCCTTTTCCATGAAGAGCTTAGGCTAAAGGAGAGCAACCTGCCTTCCCATTCCTGCTCTAGGCATGCCTTTGACAAGAGACTGTGATAGGGCTAAGAGCAGTAGCCTCTGCTCTAATCCAAGGACTGTGTATTTTACCTGGTTATTGAAGTGGAGGATGAAGACCTGTGCAGGACTTGTGACTGTATTCACCTTTCTCAAAGTCAGGATGACTGTGTGCATTGCTTTGCACAGCTCAGCTTTCAGGGTATCAGGTGTGCCGTGACAGACATTTGCTTAATGGGGTACTGAAGAAGCTTCTACTAGCCTAGTAGGTTTATCCCACAATGGGTTGTAAAATAGTTTGTGATTGTAACACCGGGAATATGGTTGTTGAATAGCTGCGAAGTGCTGCTGAAAGCAGGTTGTGTAGTCAGTAAAAATTAGGTTATAGCTTGATTAGCTGTTACGTTAAGTTTAGGTAATGCAAATTAATTTTAGAGGATTGATTCTTTAGAGCTCTCTGCAGGGATGGTTCAGGGCACTGTAGTAGGATAAAGCTAGGTAAGGAAAAGTAGTTTCAATTACTTCGAGGTTTCTGCTAATGTAAACCCTAAACTTTACTATTTTATCTTTTTAAATGAGATGAGCAAACCTAGTGGAAGTGTTGAGTACCACCTGGGACCTGTTAATCCTGCTAAATTTAAGGGCTGGTATGCTGGGCTACGCCTCTATATTC
Source organism: Psilopsiagon aurifrons (assembly GCA_025447955.1). NCBI lineage: Eukaryota > Metazoa > Chordata > Aves > Psittaciformes > Psittacidae > Psilopsiagon > Psilopsiagon aurifrons. The sequence continues at coordinate 27,955 of JAOEHY010045279.1, forward strand.
TGGAAGAAAACATGGAGGTGGCTTCAGATAATACAGTTACAGTCTGGTCCTGAGATACGTAAACTGGTCAAACCTTATCCCAGCTGTTCTGCTCCGCTTCTCAGATATTACTGATCTCTCTACTGGCAAGGATGCCATCCATGCAGAACATAACTGTCCGTCCTCCACCTTGCTGGTAGAGGGGGCTTAGCAGCAACGAGGTCCCCGCTTCTCAAGAAGATTGTTAGAGGGTTCCCTTCAAACCCAGGCCGAGCACTTCCCTGTTTGCTCTCTTGCTCATGCAGATAGGTACTTGCTTCCAAGCCTTCCGTTTGATCTTCCTTATGTTATTTAAGTTCCTGTTAGTTTTGGTTTTTTTTCCCAGAAAAGTTCTGCAAGTTTCCTGTAGGACTGGTCAGGGAATTGACTGTTCTGTTGCTCTTCCTGGCCACAGAATTCTGTGGCTGCAATGTCCTTTGCACCTTGGATGCCCAGCATGCCTTAGCTTTCTGCTTGTTCAGTGTAAAGCACTCCTGGGAAAACCTGTACTTTGTTTCTACAGCAGATTGCATTGGGACCTGCTGTGAGATTGTGCCTCTGGATTTCTGTGATAAAAGCCTGCTCTGAGTGAGCTCCCTCAGCCTCTAGACTAGGAGGGAATACCGCCTAGCATTGCCCCATGTGGGAATGTGCGTATGCCCTCCGCTGGTGTGGCAGTGCCTAGGCATGGTGTGCTCAGGGAAGTTTCCAGTCTTAGCACAGCTCTGAGACTTGTCTCTGTTGACTCTGCAGCACATCAAGGCCTAGGGGCAGCAGGTCAGAGGAGAAAGGATGCTTACTGACAGTTAATTGCAGCTTCTTCATAGCGTGTTACTCACATGTGTGTTCACGTGGGCATTTAAAAGGTGGTTGCTCACTCTTCCTCCGTTATCTTGAAGTCCTGGAGAAGGCAATTCTGACTCTCCTAGACAATTCATCTAAAAGAACTCTGCTCCCTTTTTATCCAGTTCTTGAACCACCTCTTCTTTCATACCCCCAAGGGTGTCATACAGAGCTTGGAAAGCCTCCACCTTGGTCATGTATCATACATGCATTTGGTCATGTATCTTAAAGCCCCTCAGATTAGAAGTAACCGACCTTCCTCACCTTTTACTGCAGATGGCTTCATGTTCTTTGCTTTTGTCTTGTTGCTGGTGAAACTATACAAAATGAAAGACCATTTTGGATTGCAAGGTGTTGCATTAGCTAGATTCAAGCCGGATAAGCTAAATGAAAAAGAATCAGTTTGATTAATCTTGTTTGTCCTTTTTCTTTGCAAGCCTTACAGAAACAGTTTTAATTTGGGGGGAGATGAGGAAGGAGTGTGTGTCAAATACTAATGGGATGAATCAGATCTTAGAAAAGCAGAGCTCTGTGTTTCTCAGTGTTATCATTTTTATGACTTCCAAGGAGATGGATTTAAGGGTGGTGAGGCACTGGAATGGGTTGCCCAGGGAAGTTGTGAATGCTCCATCCCTGGCAGTGTTCAAGGCCGGGTTGGACAGAGCCTTGGATGGCATGGTTTAGTGGGAGGTGTGCCTGCCCGTGGGGGAGGCAGGACCTGGACAATCTTAAGGTCTTTTCCAACCCTAACTATTCTATGATCCTATGGCAAGTGTTGGATAACTAAGCCCAGGCCTTTCTGTATTTAAATAGAGTTTTAAAGTACCCTAAAGATTTGTTCAAGTCAGAATAAATTCCCTCACCTGAAAGAATGTAAATACTTATTCTAGGCTTTTTCAAGAAAATTATGTCAGATTTCCTTGCCAGATCTCTAGATAATTTGCCAAGGAACACGATACTGTGCAAAGGCAACTGTGTTTGTATAGCCATGCTTATAAGATGTATTGTATCAATGCAAAACTATGTTAACTATGTGTGCTAGTTACCACAGTCTCAACTCGCCAGTGGGATGGGGAGATCTGGAAGTCAAAAATTTCTCCCTGGAAAGCAAATGGAAACATGGAGCTGGCATTTTTTTGCCTGCATTTAGGTGTTGCTACAAAGGGTCTGATTCCATTGGGACATTCCAAGCTGACCTCCAGCCTGAGATTTCAATCACTCTTTCTGAAACTTTAACTGTTCATCGTCCAACAGCATTTCTACTTCAGAGCATGCACATACTCTCTCCCTGGAAACCTTTTTGCATGCAAATGTTTTGCTTTTCTGTCATGCCTGCACTCTTTAGCAATTACTGTGGGGTTTTTTAATGTGTTTAAGCTTTTCATTTAACTACTTTAACTTTGAAGAATATTTAGTTTCCCATACTGGAATACATAGAATAGAATCATGGAATTATAGAATAGTTAGGGTTGGAAAGGACCTTAAGATCATCTCGTTCCAGCTCTCCTCCCATGGGCAGGGGCACCTCACACTAAACCATGTCACCCAAGGCTAAGTCCAGCCTGGCCTTGAACACTGCCAGGCATGGAGCATTCCCAACTTCCCTGGGCAACCCATTCCAGTGCCTCACCACCCTTACAGGAAAGAATTTCTTCCTCATGTCCAATCTAAACTTCCCCTGTTTAAGTTTGAACCCATTACCCCTTGTCCTATCACTAC
>JAOEHY010045280.1:0-15219 GCA_025447955.1 Psilopsiagon aurifrons
AGTCCCTAATGCAGAGTCCCTCCCCAGCATCCCTATAGGCCCCCTTCAGATACTGGAAGGCTGCTATGAGGTCTCCAGGCATCCTTCTCTTCTCCAGGCTGAACAGCCCCAACTTTCTCATCCTATCTTCATAGATTATAGCAGATAGTCCAACCATTATTTTAGAAATTATTTCCTATTTACTGGACTTTTGATGGAATTCAGAAAATGACTGGGAGATCAATTTTCCTTCCAAAATACACGGTCAGAAAGCATGACGGCTCTTGGAGAGATCAGTTAGCAAGTTTCCCATCAGCCTGGGTGGAATGGGATCAGCTCACACCTCCTCACTTTTCTCCAAACGCCTGACTCCTACCGACACAATGAGCACCCTCTGAAAGCTTATTTATTGTAAGGACCAGGCTAATATCATCTACTGCTGGGTAGAAATCAGCTGTCTTTGGGGTAAAGGGGGTGCACAGTCTGCCTAGCTGCATGAATGCCACAGAGTATCGCATGTAGTAGTAATTATATTTAACTTTCTGTGTCTGATAACTTTCTGTGTGAAAGATAACTTTCTCTTATCCTATGAGTAACAAGAGCATTTTCCTGTTTAACCCACTTCTGAAGATAAATGTTCAATGTGAGTAAACTAAGCAGGAAGAAGACACTCACATGGTAATAGCTAATAAAGGAAAGTTTATCAGGCTCAGCATGAAGACAAGGCCAAGAGAAAGTGAGACATGTCTGAAGCTATGGATACAAAAGCCCAGGCACCAGCCATGAACAGATCACCTTCATTCATCACCAAAAAACAGATGCATGAGTTGCCTGAATCCTAGGAAACAGGTATTTGAAAGTGGGACACCAAGGGTATCTGGGACAAAGTTTTGCCATTTTCAGCTGTCGATATCTTTAACTCAGGACAGCTTGACTTATCATGGGTGAAGCTATTCACATGTTCATAGCTGAGGGGGTACCAAGGAAGAACAACTTCCACTGAACGCTACAATAATGCTCTTGCTTGAATAGTGCAATAGCTTTGCTATTTTTCACATTATTTGGCAATTGCGTCCTATATTTCTGCTATAGCAAAGCTCCTTATTTTCCACTGTTTCTAAATATAATATAATTCTGAAATAAGCAAGCATTAACTTCAGGTTAGTAACTCTGAATGCCAGATTATGGTTTCCATTGTTTATCGTCAGAACAGACTATTGAAGAGGCAACCTCTGCTCAGCTAAATTTAAAATTTTTGTCTTTAGGCATAATAATATTCCTGAGAACTGCTAAACTCTAATAAGATATTTAAGCATATACCAAAATTTCAGCATGCAAGTTGTTCTCTGAGGTCAGTCAGAATTTTGTTTAAAAATAAATCTATGGTTAACTCAGTATACAGACTTTTTTTCCCCATATAATATAGCTGCTATGGCAACAATCAGTAGCATAGCACTGGTGGTGAAAGGCAGTGTGCTTTTATAATTAAATGAAGATTCAAACCTTCAGAATTACATTGTTTTACCAGCAGTCAATGCCCTTCCTGTTGGCTCAACAGATTGAAATAAGTCTTTATTAGCTCTGATAAACAACAGCAGGACGATAGTACAGTGTGCTCTGAAAGACCACTTAGTATTGCAGAATAAACAAGGCATTCACTCCCTGTACAACACCCTAAAGATGATGCTATAGAACAGATATTTAATCTACTAGGAAACCGTCTTTGTCTTGGTAAGGAAATCTTTTGGTTCACTCCCTCAAAAATCACAGAATCATAGAATATTTAGGATTGGAAAGGACCTTAAGATCTTCTAGTTTCAACCCCCCCCTGCCAAGGGAAGGGATGTCTTGCATTAGATCAGGTCACCCAAGGCTCTGTCCAACCTGGCCCTGAACACTGCCAGAGATGGAGTTTTCATCACTTCTTTAGGCAACCTGTTCCAGTCCCTTACCACCATCACAGTAAACAACTCCCTTATATCTAACCTAAACTTCCCCCTGTTTAATTTTAAACCCATTACCCCTTGTTCTATTGTGATAGTCCCTGATGAATGCTTAATAGACTATTATGTAAATGCTAAACACAATCAAAGCAAGTAGAAGGCTATCCAAATCATGATCATAAGTTTATATGTTTCATTGCGTGTGCACACTATGCATTCGATTTCTATCAGAAACCTAGAGAGCAAAGCACAAGATCAACTTCTACAATGAAAGCAGAGAAATATGCCCAAGCAGCCAGAAGAAAAAGTAGATATGTGGGAAAGAATAAATCAAAAAATATCAATGAAAACAGAATAGGAAGGGAGAAGTTACTGTTTGGCCTGGAGGTCACAGGCGAGTTTGCACAAATTACTGAAACTATTTTCTGTGCTCAAAAACCTCAGACCTCCTAAATTGCTTGCTTTAAAGAGATGCTCTCAATGCCAGTCCTGAGTCACCTTTTGGGAATTTTAGGAAGAAAACTCAGTTCCCCAGTAGTGTCCATGTGACTCACAGCTGGGCTTTTGCAGCTTCCAGGTTTCCCCTCTGCCCTTGCAGTGACCATGCCTGATAAGGAAATGTCAGATGCCTCTTCTTGACATCACCCTAGGATAATCAAGGACTTAGCATCTTGCTATCACCTACCACAAAGGCATACGGCATTTATATGCAATCTGAATACAGGCTACTACCAAAGAAAACATCAACAGAAACAGAGAGATCCCAAGGTACCATTCAGCGTGCTCCAATGCTCTGCTTCAAAAGTAAAGCACAGATAACATCTCTGAAATTCAGTTAAAACACATCTATGACAGCAAGAGGCATACGTTAAGTCTCCAAGAATACAAGTGAAAAAAAGAGGGAGGTACTTTCTGCAGCATATTCCTAAAGGAATCTGTATTTATTCTAACAGTTTTCATGCAAAACAATGGTCAGTTGTTGACAAAAGAAAATAGTTAAAAAGGCTGAATAGTGTTTATAAGTGCCACTTCACAATGCGTACAAAAAGCCACTTTAACTCTGCTTAACTAAGCTGGCTCTGAAGCAGGACCACATGGGTGGAAAATTCCTTTGGCTCTGCTATCTATTTTTGGACTTGTCAGAAACAGTTTCTCATAAAATCAATCACCTAGATTTTTCCTATTTTCAGCTGATAAAACCTTTATTGCTTTTTCCCCAAGTACTTCCTTCATACTGCTGTGCTTCTTCATGCAACTAAAGTTGCCTTAATTCAACCAACTTTGTTTCGAAAAGCCTAATGCCTATGGTCCAATCCATAGTGTGAGTCAGGTCTTATACAACTGTAAATATTATATACCTTTCCACTTAAAAGACAATAGTTTAAGCCTCTGCATAGACAGTGGAAGCCGACAAAAAGGAGCATAATAGAATTATAATTGCCACTAGAAGCGCTTGAACATTTTGACAGGCACAGGCTCCCATCAATTTCAGGCAAATTTCCAAAGATTTGATGTTTCAAAGTATGTCACAACTGGATATGATCTAATAGAAATCTAAAACCATAGAGAAAAGAGTCCCTCATTGAAGCAACTTGCCTGCCAGCTTTTCAGTGCTTTGTGCTCTGCCGTTTGGTATTCCACACTTGCAAAGGCAAAGGTAAAACAGACAAGAATAACTTCATGGTAAAAAGCCCAGAATAAATGTTTTGAATATCAGAACCAAATCTGTTTCAAGAAGTTGATGAGCTTCAGGTAACTGCTTCTTTTAAATTCTTATTTATGTTTTAAAAACATTTTAGAAGTCTTTCACTGCTTTTAACACTGCACTCAGGCTCCTGTGGTAAAGATCAGTAGGCTGTGAGGTAGAAACTGGTCTCTTCTTGTTCAGAGAATGTTAAAGAACTACTTGCTAGGAAACCAGCTTTGACAGGCATTGCAGGGAAGCCTCAGAAGAGTATTCATCACAAACCCTGGGTCTCCTGCTCAAAATTAGGAGGACTTCCAGCCATATACCCTCCCTGCAGACTTTCAAATAGTTTTATGAGACCCAGTGCAACAAGTTGCAGAAGTAGCAGAATTGTTTTACCCATTCTCTTTCTTATTAATCTGAACATTAGATTTAGAAAAACACAACCAATAATTTTGTACTACTAAAACTTAAACTACTACAAGGCTAAAATATATTTTCATACAAGACTGAAAAAAAAGAAAGACTACCCCCCAAAAAAACCTTATCAAAAGAAGAGAAAAACTTTCCTAATATAAATGATCACTCAGATGAGTTTCCTACAGCTATCAACAGACTTGGTTCAAGATCTCACTTTGCAGTTCAACACTACTAAGACACCCCATAAACTTACTCCTCATTGCCATGTATCACCACAGGGGTTTATAACTATCAGAATAGATGGTTGCTCTAGCAAAAGTCATGAACACACAACACTACAAGTAATTTTATTAGTAAAATTCTTTGTGGTGCTTGAGAGAAGAGACATCAAACAGTCTTAATTCTGCAGACTAAGTCAAACTGTTTCTCAAAGGAAAATTCATTGCCTGCCTCAGAAGTTTGTGAATGCTTAGAAGGAGAGAAGACCTCTGCAGGCAGGGGGAGTTCCTCACCCTCCTCCCATCCCGTCCAAATCAATCAGTTCTACACACCCTTCAGTGCTGGTTTATATTTAGTACTTAATAAAGAATAAAAAATAGTGAATCATACACCCACTCTGCTTTGGGGAAACAAATGTGCTAGTCAACGGAAGATATAAATAATCGCAGAATGACACAACACAACGCCTCATCCGGTGGCTGCAGTGCAAACTGCTGTCCAGTGGCCAGCAGAACTGCTGGATGTACTCCATTAATCTCTTTTCCAAAGTGATGGAGACTTTTTTTGGGAACTAGCCCAGTTCACCGAGGAGTCATTTTTTCCCTCATCAGCTGAGATCAGTCACCAGTAACTTATCGCTTTTGATCCAGCATGTGTTCTTCACTTGTAACTGAGATTTTCCAGCAAAGATACTGCAGCTGTCATGCAGGAAACACCTCCAAACTCCCTATTCGTACTTGGGGTAGGGCAGAGGAAGGAGAGAGCAGGCAATCAGATACAGAGCGATAGGAAAAGTGTGACCTTCCTTTCCCTTGATATGACACCCTTTTCTCCCCTCAGCTTTAACCTTTCAAAACATTCAAGAAGCCATATGAAAACCCACAGCCCTGTGCAATCTAGACTTAATAACTCCAAACTTTAAAATGCAAAGCAAAATCTGTAGTGCTGGACATGAATAAATAGGCCAGAGAAAGTGAACATTACCACTCAGCTCCAGGGAAGAGCCAGTCTGAGTTCCTACTCCGACGACTGCAGGTATTTCTATTAAAAACTGGTTTAGTTTCCATTAGAGCAATTGGACAGGCTGTCCTAGAAGCAAGAAAACAAGAGGTTTGCATACCTAGCTTTCCCACTCCATCGTAATTTACTTTTAGGGAATGGATAAAAAATAAAGCTTTACTGGGGACTTTCATGCTCCCTCCCACCTAGCTGCTGGTCAGGTTGGCATGGGGAAGAAGTACTGATGCCTTTAGGCACACACGTGAAATAATTGAGAAGCCTAGAACATTTTGATGTTACATGCAGAGAGAATGGCAGGTTTATGTGGTGGCTAATCAGGGGCTTCGGAAATTGCAACATGAGAAGTCATTGCCTAAACAGCACTGAAAGTCTTGCCTTGTTCTTCTAAAGCCTTCTGTAATTCTACTTAGCTTCATAGGTGCTTGCAGGCACAAGTGTCTGTGCAAGGGCATTTAAACAGCCTGAAATGTATTTTAGTCCTGGTAGAATCCCTTCTGAACTACCCCAAGGAACTGGGTCAAACTGATAAAGAGGGTAAGCCAATGAAGCTCTGTTCAGATGTACCAGGTGCAGATCAAACCCTTATCACCCTAAATGTGATTGGAGGTGTACAGGAACAGAAAAGTAAAAAAATATTATGAGTTTATACGGAGGTATCCAGGATATTTACAGCTTTCCTTCCAGTTGGCTTACAAGGAAAGAATGCTTGCATGGCAAGCTTGTGCTCTCAGGGAGCTCCTCAGCAGTGTGGAAAAAAATGGGGAGTTTATTTGCATGCTTGGTTTCTCTCTTTGACTTCTAACAGGAGCAAAAGCAGCATGAAATGAAGTCCAGGCCACTGTGGAGAATTGCCAAATAATGGGACTTAAGGAAGAGTACATGTGCTTATATACACCTTTTGGCGGTTAACCACTGTACCAAGCAAAGGATATGCTGCCACTTCAGGGCTAGAAGAGATTCATTATCAGAAGGGAGACTGCAAATACCCTAGCACAATTGTGCTTTGCAGGACAGGGCAGGGGGAAGCGTGTACAACCTGATTCTCTTCACAGCAGCAACATTTTTATTGCACTTTCCTAGAAACCTCAAGATGCAGCCATAACTTGCAGGGCCTTTTCTTAGCCAGGCTATCGGTTCAGGCCTGAACCAAGTTAGTGCTGTAGCTCAAAAGCTGGTGCTGCCCAATGCCTTTTTGATAAGCAGCACAAAATGAATGAGTTAGATCCAACTGTTGGGAACAACATGGCTGTTGGCACCTTTGCAGGCAGTTTCTGTGCACACTGAGAATGAGTTTCTTCCTTTTAGCCCTAGCAGGGCAGAACTGAAGCCCCTCTGCCAAAGTTATTGCCTGATCTCCCTCCATTTGTGGAGGAGCAAATTTAGGTCTCTTTATCTCCTAATTCTAACAGCATTTCTTCATAACTTCTCTATGGTTTCCTCAGAATTGGGGGTGGAGAAGGAATAAACTCTAAATAACCACCATGCGAACATACAGTGGAAAGAAAGCACCACCCTAAAAATAGCACAGAGCCATCATTTTAAATTACACAGACCAAGCACAGTGCCCCTTTGGAAACTGTAATTTCAAGGTAATGAGGGTGTTTGTTAAGGAAAGTGCGTGTGACCCTGCCCATATTTCTTCTCCAGAGTAGATGGGGATGTGTCAGGAGTAGCCACTCCTCATTCCCACACGGCATTCTCTGCCTTGCCACCAAGGGGCAAAGTGCAGCCACCACCATAGATACTCTGTATGAGCAGCTCGCAGGCCGTTTATCACTGTGAGCCTGTGGCAGGGAGCCAGTGGTGCCAAAAGGCAGAAAGAGCCGAACTTCTCTTATCACCCAAAGTGGAGCGGATTTCATGCCGCACAATGCAGTGTCAAAAGGTCCATGGATAGGGTGGGGAGATTCCTTTCACCTTTTCACAGGACTCATCACTTAGTCTTGACGTTTACAAGAAGCCTAAGGAAAAGTTTCTGGTTTCCATGTGTGGCAACATGACCCTCACCTCTCAGTTCAGGACACAGTTCGTATAAAGATTAGACTTCATGGGACACATCCTGAGGAAAGGGTGCAGTATCACTCTGCATGACCGCTAAGAGCATGAACTGTATTAACCTTCTGGAGGGGCTGTGGAGGGAAAGAGGGAAAATGAGACAACTGCTGATCCTGGGATATACTTTGAACAAAATATATCCTGGTCACCTTTAAACAATACTTCGGTCACACAGTCTAATGACTGTCTCTTTACCTTTGCCCTCATACCACCACCACTGGAGAACTGTTGCACCAAGTGGAAAGTGAAGAGCTAGAGCTGCAGATTTAAAGTGTACTTGGCCAAACTTCCTATCATGATGAGCTGAAGAAAAATCATAAGAACAGGCTGGGTCCTCCCAGCTCTCCAGGGTTGGTCAAAGCTTCCCAACCATGCTCACCCAGAGCTGCCCCTGACAGTACAGACATATCCATTTATGTTGGAAGAGCAAAATGCTGCATTCAGTGTCCTTCCTAGGACTACAAGGCACTTTTCTCATTCACACATTTCCATTGACAAAGTATGGAACAGTCTCCCCAACAGAGAAATAAGAGCTACTCCCATTATTGCTGTTTCAGGAGTCAAGTGTTTTGCATGGAGATCTGCAGGCTCAGAAATTAAACATATCGTAAGCACAGTAAACCTTTTGGGGCCACACAGAAAAAGAAAAGAGATTTCATGTGAGGTTTGTGAAAGCCTGGGCAACTTCCAGTTTATTTGAGACTGGTTTGTTTGTTCTAACGCTCCTGCTGTTCTGACCATGCAAGGTTTGGTCCATGAATGATCACTGCTTTGAGCGATCACATTTCTTAAATTTAAGAATTAATTTAATTAAGAGGATAGTTATGCAGCCTGCACAAGGAAAGAGAAATAATGCTGTGAATTAATCACAAAAATGATCTGGCTTAGCCTCAAGGAACAGAGCTATGTCAAGGACTATGTGACAGCAAATGTGACAGCACCCCAATGGCAGGTGTCTGAAGTACAAGTCCAGCCTTTAACGGCTATTTCCTTAAACCAAAATATGTTCCTACACTGCTTCATGGCAGTGAAATCAAAATGCTGTATATCTGTTATTTTCCTGTCTGTGCATGGATGAGTGTCAGCAGCTGCCTTTTTCTCTGTATACATGATTTGAGCACTCTCAAAAGCCAAAGCAAACAACACCTGTAAAATCTTTTTTATATAGTTTCCTTTTACCTGAGTCTAGTTCTCACTTATATTCTCATTTCTTTGCATCTTTGACTTCTCTTGTGGTATAAACACCATCTGCAGTTACTTTAAGGTTTCTTTATGATTTAGAGGTATACAAACGGATTTCCAAGATTCACTAACAGAGAAATAAGAACTACCAAGACTGCCTGATTTAAAGAAGTCTGACCTCCCAGTAATGAGCACTGAAAGCTTTCACTCTCTCTACCTCTGGAGCTCTGCTCCAGTTCATCCCTACCAGGTACCCAGCAGCCAGAGTACACACCAGCTGACACCTTTTTTCTTGAGTTCCAGCAGTAAGCATTTTCCAGGATGCTTGGAGACCACATAAACCACATTACAACCAAAGAAAGGAATAAGCAAGAAAATTGCAGCCACGAACCTACTGCCTTTCTTCCCCTGAAGCTACTTGCTTCTCCAGCAAGGTCATTCAAACCTTCAGGATATGACTGAAAGAGGGGAAAAAACAACCCTCAACTCCTTTTGAAGAAAATATCTTGCAGGTATTATAGTCTGCCCATAAATTGCCAAAGCAGATAAATGAAAAAAGCTTCACACTTCCAGATGTAAGATGTGCAAAGAGGCTTAATTAGCTAAAGTTCATACACTGCTTTGAAGATAGGAAGACCTCTGAATGAAGTGATAAGAACAGATAACCAGAAACCATCTTTTCTGCACAAAAAAGCCCCATAAAAAGCAGACTGATGCTGCACAGAAAATGTATGCCAGAAAAATCATCCAATCATTGGATTATTCATCAAAGTTTTACTTGGAGCCTCAGGGATTATTTAGAAACCAGTATTTCCAAGCTGTATCTCAGTCAGAGATGTACCTACTTTTGCCAGGCAACTCAAGGGGGACATTAGAGTAAATATTGCCAGAACACTGTGACATTTTCTTCAACATTCAGGACTCACAGATTTGATGTTTAAAATACAGGAGATTTCTGACAGCTTCCTCAAAAAGTGATCTTTTTTATTTGTGTGTGTGTCTGCCCAAGTACATAGCAGCTCAGCTAAAACCACTGTTTCTGAAGCACCATATGCTTAAATAATTCATATCAATAGTAAGAAATGGAATCTAGGAGCAAAACAACAGCAAGTGAATCTAAGTACATGAAAACTCATTTCCAAATATTAATTAGGAGGGGAAAAAATTAAACATATTTAAAAGCCAGGCAAAAATGCAGCCTTTGCTGAATTTTGTCCTTGGAGAGAACATTAACACCTTATCTTCATGTCCAAAACGCATAAACTGGAATAACCTGGCCAAACCTCAGGAAGAATGACTGGAGGAATGACTTTCCTCACCAGTGATGAATAACTGCATATCCCAAGCAAAGCAGCACAAGGAAAAGTGGTATTGATCAGGCTCTGGGAGGAAAAGTGAGTTCTAGCTCAGATGACAGCCAAAACAGGACAAAAACATCAGCTGACGATCAAAATTAGACACTGATTTGTATCATCTGAGAGGAACATGACCTCCCCTGGACTCCTGTTCTTAAAATAAGGTATTTTTATTGTTTAAATTACTGTGTCGAGTTAAACACTAGAAATAAGTAGCAGGTTGTGCTATAAAGAGCTCAGTAATCTGAAAAACTGCTTCTCTTTTAGGCTGCTCACAGAAACAAATTGAATAGGAAGGCAAAGTCTCAGACCAGAGTGAGATTTTCTTTGCAAGCACATGGATCAGTAGCTCAGCTTGCCCTTCTTAGTGCAGCACCACACCATAGAAACTGCATATCTGAATAGTTATACACATAATTTATTTCTAAACACAACACAAAGGTTTCAAAACACGCCACCAACAGAGGAAGCAGCCTGAAGCTCCTTGCAGGGGTCAACTGATTAGAAGAGTTTCAGAGCCCTGTAACAGCAAATTTCTCCTCGAATCACCAACAGACTCTGGGGCATGTGGCTGTTGCAGGATGACAGTTTTCACCCCTGTCCCATTTGACTCAAAGCCAAGAAGTCCGGAGACTCATCTGATGATCAAAAAACCCCTCCACACTATGCATTTGAAGCAGCAAAACTCACAGCTCTGAAAATATATTAATAATATAATTATGAGGTACAAAAATATCATTCCCATCCTCTAAAAGCTCAGTGTAGTTCTGGGAGCAGAATATCACAGGAAGGAGGTAATTTCCTAATCAAACTTCTTAGACTATCTTATGATAGTTACTCAATGTCTTCTGCATGGAAAACTGGATCCAGTGTCTGCTTGGAAAAGGATGACAGAAATACAGCCATTAAGCAGGACTGAAATTATCTATTTTCAGCTAACAAGGATGCTTGTGAAAACATGGGTATTTCAGCACAAGAATGCTGAAGAGAATACCAGACTGAACTGCTATTTCCACCAACAAACATTTTGGCATTCCTCCTGAGGACAAAACCTTTTATTTTCAGCAGGTAAACACAGTTAATTCACTCAAGCCAAGTAAGTCTAAACAAATCAGTTTTTAAAATATTAAGGCAAGATTTGGAAATGTTCCTTCTATTTCCTTTTTCTTTTTTTCAAAATCAACCCTTGAAAATGCTATTTTGCAGCTGTAGAAAATGTGACTTTTGCCTGCCTTTTGTGTTAGGTCAGCCAAACTTAAAAACCAAGAAATCTCTCTGTAACCAAGGGTAAACCCTCACTTTAATATGCACTGCTCCCAAAGGAGGAGAAAATTCAATTACTAAAATGGTAGCATAATCTTTTCATTATTATTTCAGGAGCACAGAGTTAATTGGACAAGTTTAGTACTCTGTGAATGAACATGTCCCTGCTTCTCTACAATAAATGGGCTATAATTACTTCTGTTTCTCTGAAACCAGGAAATAGCTTTCAGTAGCATTACATGAAAGAAGCCTTTTATTCTTTTGGGGACTTTGATAGGCCCCATCATTATTATATCTGAGCATCCCACAGTACCTCATGCACAGGGAAATGTTCTTATTCATCTTGCACATAACTGCACCATGGCCCCACATGGCTATTGTGAAGTTCCACAAGTACTTATGCCTCTGTCTCAAGCACAGTTTAGCATCTGTCTCTCACCTACTCATATCCCAGCAGGCTCCTTGGACCAGACATCCCTACCCTCACCTAAGCCAAGCTGTGAGGTCCAGCACATCTTCCCAAAGACCAGAACAAAAGCCAAGTGGTCACAATCATGCAAAACATTGGCCTGATCCACCGGACAGGTCACGACTTCATATCTCCCCCTTTCCATAAACAGCAAGCTTTAAACCCCAGGCTGTAAACATTCAGGTCACTTGTGCTCATTTCTTTGGGAGCATTTGTACTTTCTAGGAAATAATTAAGGACATATGGTGCCAGAGTGAAACATCATAAGCTAGGGTGTGCCATGGTTAACTCATCACCTAACAGAGAGGACATTTGTCAAGCATGCTCCACCACCACCTGTGTTTTAGAAGGCAAAACTTGCTCTTCAAAACTCCAGCTCAGTAGTGTGCATCTGCTTCTCTGGACTCACAAATGATCCCTGTAATTTCTTCCCTGCATCTGAACACACACCCACCAGTTGTCTTAGTAAAGCAGGTGTTTCTGAAGGCAAAGGATACCGCAACACATGGTCCAAGGTTTAAGTCTCACACCAGAAGGACTTCCTTCAAAGTTGGGGATAATTTTCCTCCCTCCATATCCCTTAAAAGAGAATAGAAATAGATGCAAAACATAACAACAATATTACATATAAAGGCAAGGATTATTTCCAGATTCAGTACACTTCTGCTTACCTTCTCTGGGATCATGCTGGCACCCCCATCAATTGCAATGACGTAGCAAAACTCATGCTGAGTTAGACACTGTTGGTCTGGTTCAGCTGAGCTGATATGTTTATACTGATTGTGCTCACCCTCATGATCTCCAAATCCTTTGCAACTGCTCCTTTTCAGGAGGCAGCACCATACACATACAGTTTCTGGATGCACAGTTAGCTTTCAGCTGCAATAAACTGCATCCAGTTACCCAGTTACAGTAACTACAGGACTTCCCTCTTTTTCTCATTACATTTACTTCCTATACGTACCATTCTTCACATAGAGCACAAGTGTTAGCAATAGGGATTTTATATATTTTAGAACAACAAAGCTAGTTCATTGAGGCTCCCTTAGTACAAGTATCACCCTCCAGGTATAAAAATAAATGCTCGGAAAGGAGGGGAACAAAATTCAATGAAGAAAATGTCCCAGTCACCAGGATTTCCTGCAACTGTTGTGAGTCTCCTCTATTCATTGCATATAGATTTCTACAGCATACTTAACTACAAACTAGGGACTAAAGTCTTTCCCCTGCCTAGGAAGACTTCATTCAGTTTTCATTTTTCACCCACTCACCACACATAAAATCCTAAGTATAATAAGAACCTTGAAGTCAAGTACTTGGACACGTCAGATGGCATCCCTTTTTGTGATGAGGGAGGTGTTGACAAGCATCCTTCCAGACTGAACAAAACCTTATACCTCAAGTCCTGAGGGCAATCCTGGCAGGAAAGTTTGGAAATTCAAAGCCTAGGTTTTAAACCTAGCCTAGCTTACAACCTAGTTCTGCATATTTAAGCTAGGCATGAAACGCTCTTTGACCCCAAAAGTCAAGTCTGTTTTCAGCCCTGGGAGTTTTACAAGTACTTCATGTTTTGCCTAAGTTATAAACACTGTGGGAACAGGGAGGCAGCTTGATTTGAATGCAAACATTCAAATTAATGCTTCTCCCCTTGAAGGTATGACCAGAGCCCCCCTAAGTAAAGCTGCTTTCAAGCATTACACAATATATACAGATATAAACATGCTGAGAAAAAAATCAGAAGTAGAACAAAAATAACCTTATGCTAATTGAGAGCTGTAAAGTATGGCAAATGTACTACCTACCCATGTAAAGCAATCATCTCACACAAGTGAGATAATCTTCTGGTGTTGAGCAGAACTGTACTTGCTCCATCTGCAAGAATTAACAGATGGAGGAACTCTTCAGGCTTTACGTAACAGTAATTAAACAAATCCTCACAATGGCCACATGATTTTATGCACAAGCCAGGGCAGCCTACAAAAAAGGAAAAGAGCTTTGCTGCCGGGTTGGAAAATTCCAGGCTGTGTGAGCCCAGAGCGCTCAGCAAGAGCAGTCAGCCTGATGCTGTGGATCAACCTGCCTCATGCTCCAGGATAACCTCTTTGCCCCTGGGACCAAGAGCAGAAAATCCAGAAACAAAGAAGATGCAACAGGCACCTTCATCATCTGCAGGAAGTTCTTGGACTGACTACTTTGTCTGCAAGATGAGAGACAGTTATCCACACATTGCTACGCTAAGTCAGTCCAAATAAAGAAAATATAGTAAAGTTCATAGCATCTGGTATGTAGAAGAATTCAGTGTCCACACAGGCAGGCCCTGATACAAGCAGGTAACCTCTCTCACATCACCTGCTTCAGTCACAAGCACCAAGGGCTCTCTAGTGGGCTGTCGCTTGAGGTTGGAGGTGGGCATGTGAAATGTAAGAATTGACCAGTACTACAGGCAGAAAAAGAAATCCCACCACCAAGTAAAACCTACCCAGCCACCTTCGTGCATATACACATATGTATGTTGCTGCTACTCATCTAAAGGGCAAGAAATAGAATAAGTAAAGCACTTGAACTGCACCTGAACTGGAGAAGGAAGGAGTCCATTACAGACAGAAAAAGCAGAAAGGAACATTATTTTGTACCTTCACACAGGCTCTCCTTCCTTCTCAAAAGTAAGTATTGTCATTAGCACCAGCAGATCTCCCTTACCTCCCTGAAGTGCTGGACACAGGGACAATGGAATGGGGCACCTCAGGAGTTCACCTCTGAGAAGTCCTCAGAGCCATGCTGGACATGGAGCTGCCATTTCCATATCCCTCACCTGAGGTCCTGCAGAGCTCTGTCCCCTCCCCACCTACTACTCCATCTCTATAGAATACCTCAAGTATCTTGGGCTGTAAACACAAACACAAAGATGACACACAGGCCTTTGTCTCCTGTACATAAAATATATACAGAAATCTCCCATTGCCTCTAATGCAGAGTCAAAATCACCACCCGAAAGAAAATTCAGCTCATTAAAACTGAACCTAGATCAGACCCAGGTGGGGGAAGGAATCCATCCAAATCTACTAATCATGTAATATCCCATCTGCTGTTGCTGAAAATGCCTGCCCCCAAACTAATGAAGCATTTCACAGCTTTTGAGTTCCTTTGCTCTTCCAAACAGGATTTGTTAAAAAAAAAAAAAAAAAGAAAAGAAAAGAAAACAAACAAAAAAAAACCCCAAAATTGGCAGGATGAAGCATGCACTAATAGGGCTCCCAGCAAAATGTGTGACTGGGCGATTAAAACCACAAAAGCAGGCGTTCTGCTGCCACCATATGGTCATGACTACACCTAAGGCAGAGTTTTAAAACACAAAGTATTTGCACTTCTTCAGAATACATCAATCCAGTAAGCCTATCATTTTTATGTATTGCCTTAAGTCACCTACATCTGGGGTACTTGTGCCAAAGCCGTCTGATGACCAAGGTCCTAGTGTGCTATAAATCATACAAAAAATAAGATTGCATTTTCTATTAACCACAAATCTCTTGTCATTGCTGTGCTCTGCAGCACAGCAATTCAGTCTTTCACACCTCATCAGTATTCGTTTTTCATCAGCTGTTTTTGTATTTCAGGAGGTGCCTTCCC
>JAOEHY010045283.1:0-11917 GCA_025447955.1 Psilopsiagon aurifrons
AGGATCACCTCCTTCAACCTGCTGGTCACACTCCTTTTGATGCAGCCCAGGATACGGTTGGCTTTCTGGGCTGCAAGGTCAAATGACAACCTCCAGAAAATGTATTAAAACAAATCTAGTTATGTAATTTTTTAGTTCACACAGACGGAAAGAAAATGGATGAAAAAGTACAGCAAAGTGTTCTGCTTGGGGACATCTGGATTATCTTTGACTTTTTCCCTTGAACACTGTGATTCACAGGCCACTGGTTTCAGTCAGATTTGGCAGCTGCAAGGTTTCATTAGCCTTTTTCAGGACTTGACAAGGCATCATTTATATCTGCCATTTACTCTTCGGTTTCCAGTTTCATTTTCTGGCTTCACTTGAGAGAGAAACAAGTATTTTATTTCAGAAATATATTTGGATGCAAGTGAAAACATACAGCTTTGTATTCTGGTGGTCAAGCTCCAAAATAAATATTTAGCATAACTGAATTATAATTATGCATTGTCATCTCATTTATTTACAAAAGTTTCAGAGAGCTAAAAAGACCCCTGCAAATTAACAGCAGTTGAAACAGAGGAAGTAGTAGTAAAGATTTTTATTTATAACCAGTTCACATCTTTACTGCAATGTAGTATTTTGCTCTTCTATTAAAACCATTGCTCTGTGAATTTGCAAAGCAGGAGAATGTCAGCTGCCAAAGAAATGAAAATGGGACAATAATACTTCGTGCCTGACTGAAATACATATGGTGTTGTCTAGACACTTCTGTAGTTGTACTATTAAAATACTGCAATTACACCACATATTTGTAGAACCATATGGGAAAATAAAATATCTGTTAAAATCTGAAAGTGAAAATCTCACAGATAAATTTCTAAAGGCAAGTAGTGAACTGTACGTGTTTCAAACTCCAATGTACATCAGCTGCTTTAAAAGGCCTGAGTAGGTCACCTGCCTGAAGGCACTGCCTAGTGGAGAATATTTACTCTTGGAAAGCAAAAAGTTGGGTCAATGGGAGGAAGACTTAGAGGGATGCCACAGACTGTTTCTTTAAAGAAGTGAAATAAGATTGCCAAGGGAAGAACTAGATGGACAATTTGGAGTCAGACACAGAACAGAGTCTCACAGCTCTGTGTTCCTGCTGAGACCTGCCTCTGCCCAGGTCACACAGCAGAAGAAGCCCTGTCATATCACAGTTAGTCTGCCAACAAGCTTCATATTGTCCTGGACATGGATGGTAGCATGGGTGATTTTCCAACTGGCTGAGACATGCTTTTTGGGGCCCTTCTTCACATCAAGAGTAAAATGTTTTCACTACATTACTCCTGTGAAAAGGGGGACTTGCTTCACACAACAACAGAAGCAGTTTTGCCACTTGTTCTTTATCTTCAGATCTTTGTCTGATCAATTCAGCTCTTATTGTCAAAGAGGAAGACACCTGCTTAGCCTTCTATTTACAGAGTGAAACCCTCTTCTTAGTTGAGGCTCTACAGAAATAAAAAGAAACGTAACAGTAGCCACATAAAAGAAGTTTATTACCATCTGCTTGATACGGCTGGTACTGAACATCAAATTCAATCATTACGCTTGACAAAAGCAAGTACTTAAACTCTGCATTTCCACAAGAAACAAGGATACTCCTTATTTGTACTTTGTGACTCAAAGCTTACTTACTGTTTTCAGTTCAGTCTCATTCATAGCATTGTGAGAACTGACATTATTCTGAGAGCCCTACTAGTCTGGTTCAGAAATGAATACTTATAAAGGAAATACATTAGTTAATGGGGGCATATTTCCAATGGACCATTAGGAGGATCATTATAAAATTCTGAAGTAACAGACTGAATAAATGCTGAAACATAAAGACATGTAAAAGTATCATTTTTTTAAAAAGGAATTATAATCTAAGGTAATATGCCTTCTGAGCATAAGGACTGTATGTGGAATGGAATTTATTTGTTCCTTCACCTATTCAATCCAATAAACTTTATTCTAAAACACTTGAATTTTTGTCTGCTTTAAAAAAAAAACAAAAAACCTGTGTGACTTAGGAATTCCTGTAGATTATAACTGGAGTTTAACACAGCCTGCTAAACATGACAAATTTATTCATTATAAAAAAGTCTCATTACAGCAATTCAAATAAACCCTCTCTTAAGCAGACATAAATTATAATACTGTCAATAAGAGCATATCCCAGTAAGCCTGTAAGATGCTAACTTGAAACTGATGTGTCTCTTGAAACAGCTGGGCAGACTGTGGAAAATATTCTGGGAAAAATACTGGCTCATAAGCCGGGGAATCTAGGGAAGGATGAAGGTAGTCACAATAAATTTAAGGCAAGAAATGCTAACTCTGCAAGTAATGTGTAAAAAAGCAATTAGTGATGCAATGCCAGGCAAAAAACCTGAAAACTACAAAGCTGAAATATTGAAACGCCATGGAACATGTGAAAGTCAAGAGGGATTATTATGATTTTTTTCAATGCAAGATTTAACCAACACTTCACGATGAAAATTCTAGGGTAAGCTTTGCACAGAAACATCTTCTGGATAAGTAAACACATCCAGAGAAAAAAAGTTGAAAGGAGCAGTGATAAATGACAAATATAGGACAACGAAGTGCCCTGAATGTGGGAGGCTACATCCTGGTGTAAGGAAAGACAAGACAATGCCAATACTGGGAAAAATGTTGGAAGAGTAACCAAGTAAGAAGAAAAAAAAGTGAAAATGAGAGACAAAAAGGAAGATGAAGACAAGCAAACCAAAATCCCCAACGTAGGGTATTCTCTCTCAAAAAAAGGCCCAGACCCAATCTCACAAGCACCATTCACTAAACACGTAGAGAGGACCAAAGAAGACAGAAGTAAGAAAGATGGTTAATGGAGAGAAAATCAACATATTTAAACAAGGGTAATAATGAAACATGGAAGAAGGAAAAGAGCTGACATAAATCATTCTTCATGGGTAAAACAGCATTGACATTTAACATGGGGAGATAAGAAAATAACCAAGGATATCTTTCAGGGAACTGAAATACAATACAGACCTTTCAAAAGGTATATTTTGAAGACATACTGTGTCTACCACAGTAAAGGAGTTGGTGGTGGAGGAATGCAGGAGGAATACATCAAAACAAAGAAGCAGCTATGAGTAAAGCATATTGTTAAAAAAAGTAGTAAGGAAAACTTCAGGTAAAAATTGAGTGCCCTGAAAATTACCAGATTTTTACCACTGGCAAAGAATTTAATCATTTGTGGGCATCAATAAGAACTGCATTATAAACAACGTATAGAATGCAACAGCAGTAAGTGTTGAGGATACACAAATGTCTTTTAGCTACCTTTTTCTATACTAAGGCACTGAATAGGAATCATAATCATAGCACCATTTTACCTTTAAAACATGGAAAAACATTAGTACCACATCAGGTGCTTTCAACAAGCAAGTACTCTATTCCTCAACGAATCTGGGAAAAAAAAATTAATGAGTCCTTTTGGAAACTGAAATTTTCTGGCACCCAGCACTAAAAATGTTCAGTCCTATCTTCCCTGCTTTTATTAGAGAGCAGAGTTCTGATGCAGTTCTACTGAAATCCTCCCAATTGAATGGACCAAGAAGTTAAACTTTCCTCAAAGAGAGCTCTCACAAAGAGCATTTACTGTATGTTTGAGTTTGGAGGGCACTATCTACATCTGTGGAGTCTTAAAAGCTATAATTCTGCAAGACTTGAATATCCAATACAAGAAACAATGAAATTAAAAAGAAACAAACAAAATCAAGACAAGCAAAAACCAACCCACAAACCAAAATCCAACCAAAATTTTAAAACAAGCCAGGTGAGAAGCAAAATATATTTGCACCAATACAAATACAGGTTACAATATTGAACACAATTCTGCCTTCCTCCCTGAACTTCCTCTCAGTATTTAATTAAGAAGGACTAAGAGGTGATTATACATGCATTGACATGACATGAACACTCAATTTTAAATAATACGTAGAATGGCTAAACAAGGAAGAAAATTACACTTTCATCAAGTCAAATCTCTGTTCCAATGTGAGATGCTTTCTGTTCTTTTTGTTTCCCCAGACAGTTCAAGCAGATGCTGCCTGTAAAAGTCTGATGCATTTGCATGCTGGCAACAGATCATGGATCATCATATTGCCCCATAAATCTGTCTTATTGTAATTCAGAACATCTTTACTCAGCACTTGTTCTAATATGTGAACAGTCTGATAACAGGGAATCTGATATAATCAATATAATCTGTACTGTGAATGCAGAAACCTAGAAGTTACATTTTTGCTAATTCAACCAAAGTAAACGACATAAAGCCCAATCACTTGGGTTCAGCCAGGTAGAAAAATGAAAGCTGGTGCCACTATTTTCTTCCTAATGTTCTCAGAGACTGTGGTGCTGGATGCCAAAGCACAGATACCAACTCTCCCAAGAGAAGAGATGTTCCTTTCCTTGCCCGCCCCCAAGCTACTGAAGCAAGATTTGCATAGGAAATATACAAAAAAATTAAATTTAAGTGCTCCTTATGCAAGAGCACAAGGGTTGCTTCCCCAGTTCCTGTAGTAATTGGAATTAGTAATTGGAATGTAGTAATTGCATATACAACTTTCAGTCACTGGATCGCATCATTTATTTCCCGTTACAAAGCTAGACTTAAATACCTTATAGCCCTGGAGACAACCAGAGCTATACTCAAGTTGCCTCTAACCTTCTTTTGGATACATCATAAAATTATTGGCACTCTTTTTCAGTAAAGCAAACATAGCTCTCTTTTAAAAAAATTACATGCCTCCTGGAAAATTGACGTGGTTTGATCAGTTTTACCAGCTTCTTTTTCTGTTTTCTAACCTAGTTTTGTGTTTCAATGCCATTTTTGAAAGGTTACTAACATCACAAGACAAATTAGTCTAGTGATTTTCTTATTCAGACTGGGCAAGTGAATGATTCTGTTCACCATCTGAATTCCCCCTTATACACCTGCATGGATGACATGAACCTTTTTATCACAGCACAGACTAATGAAGCCTGGAAAGGACCTCAGGAGTCTTTAATTCAACCTCCTGCTCCAAGAAGGATCACCTATGAGTTCAGGTCACATTTCTCAGGGCTTTATCCACTCAGGCCTTCACACTGTGAATTCATTTTCAGTCAATTTTTCACAAGGATTTCTTAAGTTACTGTGACAGGCAGCACTTTGAAACCCATCCCCTTGAATACACCTTTTGCTTGGTATCCCCTACATCCCTAAGATCACATTAGATCCATATAACCACTGATGCTACCACAGAACTGACTTAGAGACACAGTCACCATGACTTCATCATTTTACTGCTTTCTTCCTCCTCTCTTTCCCTTCTCCATTCCCTGCCTACTACTTCTTCAAACAACACTGTTGTAACTTTTATGAACCTACCACCACACAGTCATTTAGTCTATGTTTCAGTTTGTTCATATGTAAAATATGGCATCTCTGCACAGAATGCAGTATTTGCTGTTTTGCCTGGGAGTTTTTCTCAGCTTCGCAACTGTGGTGAAAACTTGAACCTCCTAGAGGAACTCTTGAGAGAAGATGCAATACAACTGTAATCTAAATGGCTTTCATTATCATAAAATAAACTCACTGAAATCATTATTAACTTCCTGAATACTGTAGTTAAAGAGATTTATAAGTGATGTCTACTTTAATAAATACTGCTTTAAATTTTTTATGAGTTCTACCTTATGATTACACCTGTGATAGGAAAGAAATAAAAGACACTAATTGTTAATAGTAAATGCGTAGATATGTGTAGTACTTTACTACTGTACTAGTAATGAGCAATGTTTAAATATACTGCAAAGAATTTTAACATTAATCAAACTGATAACTTTAACAAGCAAATTGATACTTTTCAAAGCACAGCTTCTTTTCACCAAATATATTTGCAAATAGTGTGATTGCTTATTACTGCATATTTCTGGAAATTACTTCAGAGGCATTTAGTGACTTTTTATTAGAAAAATAAAATAAACAATACACACTCATTACAATTCTAAATCTTGCTACAATGTGATTAGTATCTAAAAAGTTTGTCATTCTTCTGCTTCTATCAGTCAGTGAATTAATTCCTCTGCAAATATGAACATTCTATTTCAGAGAAAGGCATCTGTTTTTCAATTTACTTCCATCAATTTACGTTTATTTATAAGGAGGAAGTTCTTTACTGTGAGGGTAGTGAGCACTGGAACAGGTTGCCCAGGGAAGCTGTGAATGCTCCATCCCTAATAATGTTCAAGGCCAGGCTGGACAGAGCCTTGGGTGATATGGTTTAGTGTGAGGTGTCCCTGCTCATGGCAGGGGGGTTGGAACTAGATGATCTTAAGGTCCTTTCCAACCCTAACTATTCTATGATTCTATGAAAGTCTCTGGTACTATGAGGCAACTTATTCTCTCTGCAGTACCAAACTATGTGAAGAGATTATCTTTTTCCATGCAAAAATCTAATCTAATTTACTTGACTCAATTCATTATAAGTAATAAGGGCTACTGAATTCCTACAATAAACATAGGCTATAAAGTGTGTTTTGGAAACCCAAAGGGCTAATGTTTTAAAGTGCAGTTTAACTTCTTCAGGACTGCACTCCAAACAAGAGCAGAATTTTATTTATTTTCCTTCAAACATGAAGTTCCAACTTGTATATAAAATACAAGACTGGCAAGTTGCCTGCACATTGCTTGCCCTGCACGATAGCAAGCTGAATGTGCAGTAACTCATAGAAGTGTGTGTTTTGCAAGTGGACCAACCTATGGGTAAAGAGATACTCAAAAAAAGAAAATAGGATATGTTTGACAAAGTAGACATCACAGGAAAAATATGCAAGCTTTAGGAATGCATATATATACATTCATTTTTAAGTTCTCAACTGATGTGGCTTTAATCCGAAACAGAGTTCCAGACATAAAACAGCAGCAGCTCCCCCTTTCACCTCCATGAATGAAGGATGAGCATTATCACTATTTCATAGCAAGCTATCTCTCTCTAAAATTGAGTCATACATAGATGAGAGACTGTCTGGCCTGAACATCCTTCCCGGTCAGAATTATGGCTCCAACCCCACATAACTTTACCATCAAAGAGCAATTAGGAAGGGGCCTACAGGTTTTTCCACGATGCAAAAAGGCTTTAATTTAAACATTACCTTCCCCAAGACCCACCACAATTAAAAAAAAAAAACAAAACAAAACAAAAAACAACAAAAAAAAACCCTCTCTGGATTGAAAATGCAGATGGATATCGTGCTAGGCCTTTCTTGACCGTCACAACCACAAAGTGAGGTAGGCTGACTAAGGATCCTTCACAACCAGGAAGTGTAAGAAAATCACTCATTCAGTGCACTTCTCAGGGAGCCCTGACTGGGGCTCTGTGAACCTAGACTTTAATGCAAAGCTCCTCTTAAGGAAGTTGTATGTGGGAATGTTACGTATTCTCAACTATGGGTGAGTTGCATTCTCAAAACCAACACAGAGCAATTTGCAGCCTCTATGTGCAGTTGCAATATTTGATATTTGGAGCCAGCAAAAGAAATTCAATGAGGAATTCAATTTTCCTTCTTTCCAGTGTTCAGAGAATTTAACACAGTAACTAAGGCTTCATTTGCCTGCAGCTGCTTCAGAAAGAGAAAGGAAAAATTACAGAGAAAAAAAAAAAACCTCAACAAAGCAAAAGCACATGAGTTTAAATTTAAATTCTGAAGGACCATTTTAAAAAGGAAGCAGAATGCAATTTTAACAGACCCTAAATAGTCTGCTTCATGAACACTCGCTTAATACCGAACCAAGACATTCTTAAAATTTCAAGCAGGAAAACCTGCTCTGGTTACCTTGGTGATAAACTAAAGACAGAAACTGCACATAATTGTTGCTGATGTCACTGCTCCCAATTGTTTCCAAGGTTACAGAGTACCTCAAATAATTGTGATGTTTCATTTCTGGACTGTATTGGAAGCCTATTTTCTGTTCTCAGTAAATTGTTCCATGCTGCAGGTAATCTATCTAAGCCTTATCTAATAAGGCATCAGCAGCCTTCAGCAACCTCTGTAATGATGTAGATTTATATGTTGAAAATATAGCTCCCTAGTTCTTTACAGAGCAATTTGACACCTAGATTATCTCAATTATTTTTATCCTAAGAATCTATTTCCATAACAAAGTATATTAATAAATATCAAAACACCTGAACGCTAAATGTCTTACTGCAAATCAATATTACATGTGAATTATCCACCTGGAAGGAAGCTGCTCTCTTGGCTGAATGGTGGAAAATTGGCTTTTAACTATTTATAACTGACTGATTTCCCCATCATCTTTAACATTTTAAATGCAGAGCACAAGTGTTTTGCTGCACTAAAAAAAATCAGCCATGCTACATCTTCCTTATTGCAACCTCAAGTTTACCGTGCACCATAGCATCAATCTCCTTAAAAATCAGTAAGCACTGTATGTAAGGATTACCTTGCTATCGTCACAGTATTACTACCTCAGAACAACTACAGATAATGCCACTAACTACTGTAGTTCTACCAAGAAACAGGAAGCAGTTTAAAAACACACTAAAACCAAGATATTTTAGTCTACGACTATATGAATAGGAATACGAATATCAAATTGTAGACTTTGTAACTCAGTTCTATCCCCTAAATCTAACTAAGCCACATTTCAAATCCTCACTTCTGAAGGACACAACAGTTAAATGTCCATCTAGCACTTCTCCTCCTGCTGGATGTGCCTTCGATCACTTGACTGCTCTCAGACTGCAGGACTTGACCTTGTCAGCATGAAATTTTCCACTAGAGCAAAACAAAATGGCACTTACTCTATCTTAGCAGTCTGTTATTATTTATGCAATGGATTTTGAAAAGTAATAATTTACTTTAGAAACTGGTTGACTAAAACAGCTTATGTGCATTTAATGAATTAAATGAACTGCATATGGAGTCACTAAGAATGCCTGACAGACATCTCAGCATCTACCTAGAGAGCAGAGAGGGTTAGAGTGCAGCACAGAGAATAAAACAGAATATTAGAGGTGATTCTGTTTTTGTTTGCTCAGAAAATGGCTGAGAGATGAGCATGCTTATTTTCATGATTATTTGAGATCCTCAATGAATTTATTTCAGCTGCATGCTTTGTACCTCTTACGTATGTAATTCCCATGAATGCTCTAGCAACAAATATACTGGCAGGAATGTTAGAGCAGCCTGTTTTAAATAAGCACTGAAGAATATACGTATAAAACAATACCATTCTGTTTGTAATTGCATGTATTCATGAGAAATCCAGTTCAAGGAGAGACTCTTAACAAATCAAAACCAGCAACATACTATGCAGGCAAAGTCTTCCCTAACAGATAATGCTTACCTCAGACTATTCAACACCAAGCCACAGAGCATGAATTACTTGCTGAAATTAGGCTACAAATACATCTGAACAAAGAACACATCTGAAAATCAAATTTTACCTCTTCACAGCTTATAAAATTGCACCAAGATGATTAAACTTTAAAGCTGATTCTCTACTGTCTTATGTAGTATATAAAAATATTTGTATTTTCTCAAATATATTAAAATGTCATAAGGTAATGGCATTTTGCTACAGTATGGGGCAAATGTATACTGCATACACTTCAATTTTTAGATATTGGCAGACTTAAATGGCTAGTTATATGTACATAATTGGTATGATCTTAGACACAGGCAGCTCTCTGCTTTTTAGACACAGACAGTACAATGTTTACTCATTGCTCAGTTCAACCCTGGCACAAACCTATTTAAATCTTGTATTCAAACCCTAGGATGCATTTAATGTTTACCAGTTAGAAATGAATTAGTAATTAGTAACTCATATAAATCTTTTTAAGGGCAGAGCCCCTGCTCTGGCATATTTTGGCACTGTTGCAAACTGTGACACAATGCAATCATAGCAATGTTAAAATTCCAGGACATTCATTCATCACTAACAGTGTACTCCAGGGGTAAAAATGGTCCAGTCCCATTCAACATCTTCATTAATGAAGTGGATGATGTAGCAAAGTGCACCCTCAGCAAGTTTGCTCATGTTACAGCCTGAGAGGAGCAACTGATACATCCAAAAGATGTGCTGCTATCTAGAGGAGAAGCAGCAACAGGCTGGAGAAATAGGCTGACAGAAGCTTCCTGAAGTTCAGTAGAGAGAAGTGTAAAGTCCTGCATCAGTATATGCTGGGGTCTGACCAGCTGGGAAGCAGCTTTGCACAAAAGGACCAAGGGACCCGTGTGGACATCAACTTGAACATGAGTAATCAGTATGTTCTTGTGGCAAACAAGGCTAATGGTACCCTGGGCTGCATTAGAAGTGGTGTTGCCTGCAGGTTGAGGAAGGTGATCCTTCCCCTCTACTCAGCCCTGGTGAGGCCACACCTGGAGTATCATGTCCAGTTCTGGCCAGGAGAGATACAGGAAGATACAAAGCCGCTGGAGACAGTCCAACAAGGACCACTAACATTGATTAAGGGACTGAAGCACCTCTCACAGGAAGAAAGGCTGAGACAAGTGTGACTGTTTAAAACACAAAATAGAAAGCTCAGAATAGATATTATCAATATATATAAGTACATGAAGGGAGAGTGTAAAGACTGAGCCAGTCTCTTTCCAGTGGTGCTCAGTGACAGGGCAAGAGGTAACGGCACACACTGAAACACGGGTGGTTCAGCCTGAACATCAGGAAACACTTTTTCACCACTGTGAGTGTAATTGAGCACAGGCACAGGCTGCCCAGAGATATTCTGGCTTCTCCACCCTTGGATATACTGAAAAGTTGTATGGACATGGTCCTTGGCAGCCTGCTACAGGTGACCCAGGTTGAGACAGAATCACAGAATCAACTAGCAGGAGGGCTGGACAAGATGATGTCCAGAGGTCCTTTCCAACCTCAGCCATTGTGTGATTCTGTAGAGGAAGATAAAGCCAAGTATACACACTTACTGACATTTTTTAAAACACATCAGTAGCTCACTTTCTGCAACACTGGTGATCCTGAACTCTGGAAAATCAAACACAGAATTGGAGATTAAAAGAATTACAACAGAAATGAAACACAGGACTGCTTCCCAGAAACCACTAGCTACCTAACAAAGTATTTAGGGATCTAAATAATTTTGAAAATCTAATCAATCATACTGGACTGCTTCAAGATTATATGAGCAGTCTGTAACCTACTGAAGAACTAGTAGCGGTCTTTCCAATCCTCAATCACAGATCTGTATTCTTTTCCACCTACAGAGAGACTCTATCCGTTAATTTATTTACTATTCATATACCAACTAAGAAGGATCAAGAAGACCTTGCATTTCTGCTTATTAGGTATTTCCACAGTACTCTTAAGATGTAACATGTTGCCTTACATTCTTAGTGTTTTAGATTTCCCATAAAAATACAATCACAAAGTAATGAAAGTTCAATTTATCAGGCAAGAAAATAATGTCTAAAAGTCAACTTATTCCTTAGACAAATATACATAGCTTTTACATATACCATGTTCCACCTATAATGATAGGCAGAATCTGGTCTTTCCATGTAGTTTAGTCACTTTGCTGTAACTGCAATTCACATTCCTATTAAGAAATAAAAATATTGCACTCCGAAACTTGAGATTTCTCATCAGATTATTCATTATAAGACTACATTAATCAAGTTCCTTTAATTACTTTAAACTCTACATTTTAAATAACAATTCTATTAATTCTTTAGGCTTTTATTTCACAAAAGCAATGAACTCTTAAGCTTTATTGCCTTACAACACATACTTAGAATTATGGAACCATAGAATAGTTAGGGTTGGAAAGGACCTTAAGATCATCTAGTTCCAACCCCCCTGCCATGAGCAGGGACACCTCCC